>JANAVB010020997.1:10925141-11076712 GCA_029216955.1 Iris pallida | reverse complement strand
ATATATAATATTATATATATATAGATATATATATATATATATATTATATATAATAAAATTATAAGACATGTTTTCAAAATTAGTTTTTATATGATTATATACTCCTAAGACATTGTATGCCCTAAATTATTTTTCTAGATTTTATATTTTCTAATAATATTTGATCAATAAATGTAGTTACCAAATCATACAATGGTTTCTAGCTTCTCAAATATTTTGATAATAAAAATATAGCTCCTACCTAAAAATTTATTTTGACAAACTTATGTGTTTTTTTTTGCCTAAAACAATTTTTATATTTTTTCAAGTATTTACTATGCTAATTAACAAAAATATTTTTTAAGTATTGTAAAAATTTTCTAAATAGTTATGTATTTCTCTACGAATTTTTATTGATCATGGCTGACGTGGCTAATCGTATTTCTAATCTCTTGCAATGTTGGACTTCCTTATGTTGACCCGTGCCATCATCAGAGGCCATCTTGTAAAGTTTTATACGAAAGTCCATTTTGTGCCATCATGATCAACGCATCAAACCATGTATCTCACCAGGCAAGATACCTTGCCATATTTACTGCTTATATAGTTTGCATCGTTATTGTTTAGTTACTACTTATTTACTACTGTTTATTTCCTATTCATCATGTTATATCCGTGGTTTACTGTTTATGGTTTATTTAACGTGCTTCCAATATACATGATGAAACAGTGTAATCATAATTTTATTACTGTACATGTGGACTAGAGATAAGGGACTACTATTGTTGTATATTTTTTATAAACTATGTCATGACTGTGCCACGAGATATGTGAGTTTAAGTCGCATATAGAGGTACTTGTGTGTTGGCTGATCACTGTATATATGTGTTAGGTCTAATGCTAATAGAGGCATGCTAGCAGACCTGACAGTAGTTAGAGGTATATGACCGTGGATACGACTTAGATATGTTGATAGGGTGGAGAGGAAATTCCTTAGTGCATGGGCCGAGCAGTACTCCTTTTGTACCCAAAAGCTCCGCTGGAGATACGGGCCTGATTATCCTATTTTTATTCCTGTTGGCCTCTGATGTTCGAAGACTGTCATGCTTGAGGCCCTGGTGCCCAGAGAGGGGACTATGCCAATCCCATATAGCTAAAGTGCCCATGCGTTGAAGGTTTGTTCTTAACTACATGATCACAGTTGAATGGTTAGGTGATCCTTTCAGGTGTGTTTTCTTAACTTTTTCAGGTGTTCTAGCTAAGATCGTGATCTTCTCCTTTCTATCAAAGATTACCTGCTCTTGGATCCGCTTGCTTCTTGAAATCTATATTTTGTTTTTTTTCTCTACTTTCATGTTGGTAGTGGATTTATCTCCACCAACAACTTTATACAATGATATGTCATATTAGATTTTATAATATCTTTATTCATTTATTTTGTGGATGAGATTAGTGAGCTATGATTATACTCAGTTTACAGCTTACGTATATTTATCATACGGCTGACATGTTTCATAGCTAATCCTACATATTTGGGACATTGACGTTACACTGTGCTTATTGACTCATTCTATTCTTAACAAGACTTTCGAATCCTTTCATTGTAGTCTTCCAAATGAGTAATCACACTCTAACTAGGGAACCATTTCAAATTCTAATATTCTTCTAGATATTCTTCAAAGTTACTCCATTCATTTCGATTAAGGACCCCACCTTATCTTCCTCAATAAACCAAATTAAACTGCGTTATAATTCTACCCCATCTCTATATAATCATAGGTATAATTGTAGAATTGTTGCAGTCCATTGCTCCTAGAGTCTCGCACTGGATTATGTCGCCTATATAAATTATACTACTAGTCTAGTCCACTCGGTCTATCTAATAGAGACGTCTATCCTACCTCTATTATCATAAACAATAAATCCCGGTTAAGATGTTCTAATAACTATCTTCTATTTTATGATAAAATAAAATCCAAGTGTGAGAATTCGTCCTTCCGAAATAGGTAAATACGAGATTCATGGTTAGGAGTTCAAAAAAGACGATCGAATGCAATTTTTGAGTTCGAGAGAAAATCAAAAGAATTTTCAAAGCCATTATGGATTAAGGTCCTAATATAATATTCTATCGCAGGCCCGTTCGGTACCGTAACGTAACCGAAACGGCTAACATGACCTGCATGGTCCACCAAAAAAATATGTAAAGCTAAATTCCCAAAATTCGTAGGCGTAGAAATGCATAGACATGCCAGCTTTATATCAAGTAAACTCCAATCGAGTTCGAATACGTATAAGCTCTATAGTAATGGCCAGCTATCTATAACAAATCAATATTATTACTATGTCCCAATCCACAGTAATATAAAACACAAGAATGAGCAATGTATATCATGGTATGCACCCCATGCTACACTTATCCGAATATACTCGAAAAAAGTAGTATGGGTCAACAAATATTAGCTAACAAGCATAATGCAAGTAAAAGGAGATTAACATGTAAACATAAAGATACCTGAATCCAAAATAGCAATACTATTATGATTTGTAAACTAACTCCGCTCAGTCAACTACCTGGAGAGATCACTAGGTCCTCAGGGGACATAGCAAGATACATAATAACATACTGAATGTAACAGTATAAAACATAAAACATGCATGGAAGATAGGAAACAGTACAAGAAAGACATCTAAGAAGTGATATGTCATAGAGAAGTATAATAATAGATGTGGCGAACAAGTAAATCAAGTCAACTCTATAGACTGTAGTAAAGACAAGCACTCCTAATCTATAGTCTCAATTGCAGTCCAAGGCAAGCGACTCTCAATGGAGAATGGTCAGTGTAGCCAATCCTAGTATTAATCTCCTCGCCTAAGTGGAATATAAGGGTCAAGTCAATCCTATAGACTGTAGCCAAGGCAATCGCTCCCACTCTATAGAATATCTCAAGTCAAGTTATACTCAAATTAAGTCATGTTATGTTTCGTCAAGGGAATAGTAGCGTAGGCTAGGAAACTCTATCTCAAGACACACATTAACACGAAGACCAATATAATAGGTAATGAAAAATATAATATAAATCATATACGTGCACATCATGCAGAAAGAAAGTAAGCAACATGAATATTACAAATATCACGAAAAGAACAATAGAAAAAATAGAGGACAGGCATATAAAATATATTGTACAAGTTGGCAAGGTATACTTTCATGTCTCTTGTAACTGTGCGTACTGCAGTCCAACACCTGATATCCTCCGTCACTCCGTTGCGTTCTCTAGAATATACATCTACCAATCGATGACACATCTATGACATACCATATATGGACTTACAATATGTAGACTAATAATATTTACATACCAAACTAGTGACATTAACTATACGACTCAATCTAACATATGTAGCTTCAAAACTACCCAAAAAGTAATATTTATATATAATAAAAATATGTTTTTATTTCTGGAAAATATTTATAAATAATTTATAGCAATATTTAGGCTATTTCGTTCATAGAAAAATAAGTATACAAGTCTCATATTGATCCGACGTCAATAATCACCAATTTGTGTAATATTTTCATACACAAAACAAATATTTCTAAAAAAATAAATCTAAAAAATCTATAAAATGCATTAGAATATAGATTTTATAATAAAATATACACAACTTTTAATTTAGAAAAGTTTTATCAAGAGCCGAGTCCAAAAAGACATGTCGATTCTTGGTTTTTCGGTGATCTTACAACAATACGACAAACACATATTTTATAAAAATATAAAATCTCCACCATGTGGCACAAAAGTATATGAAGATTAGGATGTCAAGAGTATTACCAAAATTATTTGAAAGTTCAAAGTGCTCTACAAGTTGTTGAAAACTCGTCGCAAGTGAATTTGTTCAGTCTGGACACCCTTTAGTAAAACGGATGTCCCGGACAAACCATAAAGTACCACATAGGCCAATTCGAGTTGAAAATAGACACGTAGGACTTCGCATTAGTTTTAGTTACGCAAAATATGGACAATAAAAAGTAGATGAAAAACGACCATCCTGCTGGTTAGCACAGAATTCTGCTGCTGGAATTGGCTAACTTGTAAGACTATTTTGGGGTACTATAAGGGGTTTTAAGCATAGAGGTTGATAGGATGGTAGATGGTCGTGTTAGCTTCGCAATAAACCCTAGTGGAGCTTCACAAAAGGTCGAATAGGGGTCAAAATTGCTAGCATGCCACAAAGTGTTGCGGCTGAATCTGAGTGATAGGTGGAGGTTTTGTCACGACCCGTACCTAGTATAGGGGCACGAGAAGTGGGTACGTCCAGCCTATGTCACAGTGTCGACGGTAGAACGTTGTGCTAGGTCACATATATCTAACACATTATAAATGTACATGTACAAGATATACTCTTCATCGGAGGACAATATAGAAGGTACAACTCAATCACAATTCTAAAATAGAAATAACACGATATGATAGATATGAAATCTCAAAAGAAGATACAAATAGAATGAAATAACTCTAAGTGTCTAACAACACAAATCCCAACATCTCAAAAAAATACAACTCATAAGTCCAACTCAAATAACATAATGTAAAACGTAACAGTCTAGTCTAGGCAAAATGGTAACATCCTCAACACAAGCTGGATCCTGCTGAGGGTCTAGGTCACATGTGTCGTCTAAGCCGGCTCCGTAATAGGTAGGGCAGAACTCCTCCTCATCCTCTGTAATATTTTTACCAGGTCCAGTCAGGACAGGAACGAGCATATATCTCTCCAACAGTTCATATCATGACAAGAAATATAAAATAAGGAATATAATAAGATACATGAAATGCTGTAAGAAATGTACATGAAAGATAAGAGAGATATTTGTAAACTGGAAATATCTATATGGTAAGTAAGAACTGTAAGTAACTAAGTGATTTAGAGCATAAGATGGTTATGTAAACGGCTTGAATTTGTACATAAATAAGCTACAGAGTTGCACATGAATACCTACTTTGGAATTGATCACATAGCCACTTCTACTCCCTCATACCCCAATCAATACACAAGGATCTAGTCAAGTTACGTTATTGCACATGAAAGTTTTATACATGAAGCTCATGTGAACATGAGAGTACATGAGAGCACGTGAGTGTATATGAATAATGAGAGCACAAGGAGTACATGACATTCGTGAAAAGCATATGACATGAAGTACCCGATGAACCCGGGGGGGGATAACATCTCATAAAAAGATCCATATCGTTCCAATCTGTGATAACATCATGACAGCATCAAGTAAAGTAGTCTAGAGCAAGAATATAAGTCCTAGCAAGTATAAACGATCAGAGAATGTACTCGCCTGATATCCTGAATGACTGATAAGAATAGATGTCCATACAGGAGTAACTGAGTACTATTTAGATCAACCCAGGTTACAATATATTCAAGGTATTATAAATGAAATTTACAATGCATTCTACATGATTCCACGTGGTCAACTCTGGTCAACCTTTAGTCAAACTAGGTCAACATGTAAGGCTAACTTGGTCAACTATCTAGGGTTTGGTCAAACTCTAGCCTATAAGTCATGATAGGTCTATAGAGTCAATTTATAGGGTAAATCTATAAGTTAACCCACTAAACAACACTATATGCAAATACAACCATATATATATACATATATATATACATATATATATATACATATATATATACATATATATATATATATATATATATATATATATATATATATAATATATTTTATAAAGAAAATATATATATATATATATATATATATATATATATATATATATATATATATATAGTCTATACTAACATAGATATAATATAGACATACCATATGTATATATATACACTAGTATACTCTACGTATATGTCATAGCCTATATACTTACCTATATAACTATCCTTATATAGCTCAACTAATATGTATATATATTTTGTATATATACTCTATATCTATATAAACATACACTACACTATATACATAACCTACTAACCCTACCTAGTTAGACTACACTCTTAATATAACACATACTATATATATATATATATATATATATATATATATATATATATATATATATTTTTTTTTTTTTTTAGAAATACTAACTTATTATTGATCAAAATATAGAGTACCAACTCATGTTACAAAGGAGTTTGAGCACATATATCTATATATAGATATAACATCTATATCAATAGATAGATACAGAACTGCAGAGAATAAGCTAGAAGAGGGGATCGTCGACATGAGATCATCGAATCAAAACTTTTTTCACCTGTCGCTTCACTTCAAAAATTAGCTGGATGTGCAAGAAAGAGTAAGCATCGTAACACCATTTGTTGCAGTTTTTCCATAAAACCCAGCATATGGCTCCAACAACTACCTGTTTAACATGTTTCTGGCGTTTCCTCTACCAATTCTGGAATCGTTGTAACATATCCACTCTTCTCGAACGAACGCCAAAAACAGATTGAAAGTGATTCCAAACTAGAGACGCCAGGTCACCTTCTCCAAATATATGAAGCACTGTCTCCCCACACTGGTTAGCACAACAGTGACATGCCGAAGCCATTGAATAACCAAGCTTTTGGATATTATCATCCGTAGGAAGCTTGTTAAAGAGAATTCTCCACAGCAAAATCGACCATTTAGAAGGCATACACTTATTCCAAATGTTTTTGAAATATACCTGCTGAGGAAATTGCCTACGAATTTGATTCCAAGTCGAAGTGATCGAGAACTTATTGGACGGACTGGGGGTCCAGGAAAAGTTGTCTTGATCATCCTTAAGTATGAAGTCTTCTTCCATTCTTCTACCACGAATTAATCTCTTCTAAACATGAGATGCAGCAGACGTAAGCTCGACAGCTTCAGGATTGGAATAAGAACAATATTTTGCCTTCATATATCCAGCCCAAAGCGAGTTTGTTGATCGAAGCTTCCACCAAAGCTTAATCGTCATGGCATCCAATAAATCTCGCAAGCGACGAACACCTAGACTGCCCTCAACTGTCTGTCGGCCACCCTCTCCCACCGAAGCCACGATCTTTTAGGCATGCCATCTTTCGATCCCCATAAGAAGCTATCAAACATACTCTCAATACGATTCAATACCGAGACATGAGGGTTACTAGCAGACAAACAATGAACTGGCATTGATGTGAGGACAGCCTTGATAAGTACTAACCTGCCGCCATAAGATAGGTGTTTATTATTCCAACCCGAGATCTTCGCCTGAATTTTGCCTACTAATTCATCATACATCATAGCATTACGTCTACTAGCCATGATAGGGCAACCCAGATAAACCATGGCACTGTTTTGTATTTGAAACCCCGTCATTTGGTGAAGTTCAGTAGCCTTACGAATAGAAATCTTTTCGGATAGCATCATAGCTGATTTTATAGCATTAACCCGCTGACCCAAGTTAGCTTCATACCTGCTGATGACATACATAAGCATTTAAACTGAGCGTTTGTCCGCTCCAGAGAAGATCAGCAAATCATCCGTATATACAAGGTGAGGTACCCTGGGACATCCTCTACGAGACTAATAACCTGAGAAAGCAGTACAGGTATTAAGCTGAACGAGACTTCTACTAAGGGCTTCAGAAGCAATAATAAATAAAGCCGACGAGATCGGATCCCCTTAGCGAATACCACATTGTCCATGAAAGAAACCCGACTTCCTCCCATTTATAAGTGTAGAGAACCAAATATTGTCGAGCAAGTGAAGAATCATAGATCTCCATTCATCACAAAATCCAAATTGCTTCATGACCCGCAATAGAAAAGCCCAATTAATCCGATCATACGCCTTGCTCATATCAAGCTTAATAGCCAAGTTCCCTCCCCAATGCTTGTGATCGATAACTGAAATCATTTCTTGTGCCAAAATGATATTGTCAACTATTTCTCCGCCTTTAACAAAACCACTTTGCTCCGGAGAGATAATGTGGGGCAGAACATCTACTGGTCTTCTCGCCAATAACTTAGAAATAATTTTGTTAACAAAGTTACATAAACTTATTGGCCGATAGTCATTAAAAGCTTTAGGATGCTTGGATTTAGGAAAAGGAAGCAAGAAAGTACTAGTAATAGTTTTTGGCAAAGCAAAGCCATCAAAGAATAAACATACCGCCTCCAGAATGTCATTGCAAATTTTAGGCCAGCAAGCCAAGAAGAATGATCCAGAGAATCCATCCGGGCCCGAAGAACTACATGGATCCAAACTCTTCACTGTAGACAGTAATTCCTCCATAGATGGCTTAGCAATCAAGACATTGTTATCCTCAACTGATAAGATAGAAGGAATATGGTCGAGATACCCTTCTTCGATAACAGTATGAGAAGATGTAAATGCCTTACTATAATGATCATTAGCTTCCCTCTGAATATCCTCCAATGAAGAAAGAGTGGTACCATCTGTCGAGAGGATATGATGAATATGAAGGCGATTTCGTTTGGAAGACACACAAGAATGATAAAATTTAGTGTTCTTATCGCCATCCTCATCCCATTTAATCCGAGCTTTTTGCTTCCAATAAGCGTCTTCAATGCGGAGACGTTGTTTCAGATTAGCCCGAGCAAGCAACCACTGAGGCCGAAGAGAAGGATCAGCTTCAAAATCAGCTTCAATCGAAGTAACAGCGTCTTTAGCCTTTTTAAATTCTTGAAAAATGTCACCAAATATTGCCCGACTCCATGACGAAAGATCCCACCTAGTAGCCCCCAGTCGAAGAACAATTCGTACAAGACTATTGACATGATCAACAAAACGCCATACAGCCTCTACCATTGATAAGAATGTCGCATGATCCTTCCAGAAGTGTAAGAAGCGAAAAGGCCTAGGGGACGTAGGCTTCTCGCTTTCAATAGATAATAGAATAGGAGAATAATCCGATTCCGATCTGTTTAAATGAGTAGAAGTAGAAAGAGGGGCCCAAGCTAGCCACTTAGGGTCAAGCAATACCCTATCAAGCCGAGAACCTATCTTCGGTGTTCCGCATTGCCTGTCCACCCAAGTGTAGCGATTACCAGAATACAGAACTTCAGTTAAACCAGCAGCAGCTTGAAACTCCAGAAACTCCTTTATAGACACTGAGCATGGAGGAAGACCTCCAAACTTCTCCTCCGAACTAGTAATCGCATTAAAATCACCACTGACCATCCATGGGAAGTCCCATCGCTGTCGAACCATCAAAAGTTGATTCCAAAGGAGTCTTCGACCCTCCTTTGTATTGCTACCATGCACAGCCGATAGTAAGGACATCTCAGGAAAGAGAGGGGAGGAAACAGTAACTGAGCGACATTGATCACAAAAATCAACCACAGAGAGCAACGAACCAGACCGCGCCATTATCCACATGTTACCTTTTGAGTTGCTAAAAGAACTCTGGAAAACCAGTTTCATTTGAAAAGACAGAAGCTTCTCTGGCTGTACCTTAGGTTCAATAATAATAACTATAGGAACTTTATTCGTACGACACAAGGATTTAAGTCTTTTAAAATCCATCTGATTGGCAATCCCCTAAATATTCCAACATAAGAGTTTAATCATTAGAGGAGGAGGAGGGCTGAGTATTTGTGACCTTGGAAGCGGATCGAAGGGTACGGGTGGAGGTAGGTGGAGCAGCCTTCTTCTTCTTCTGGTCGCCTTGGGGAATTGGGGAAATGAGGGTTGTGCCTCTTCCGAGAGAAAAGTCTCGTCGGGAAGGAGGCCATCCGGATCCTTTGCCCCCTGTGAAGATTCTCCAGCAACTAAGACGTCGACCAGAGGATCTTTAGGCGGGTCGGCTTCATCAGGCTGCTGATCGATGGCGTCGACTTCGTCCGCCCAAGAGCGGAATTCTCCTTCCTCTAGAGGCTCCACTTGATCGGTAATGGGAGGGTTTGAAGAGTGATACAATTGTTGAGACGAAGGTGATTAATGTAGAGAGAGAGAGGGAGAGTTGACGGTGCAAGTATTGGCTGCGGGAGGAATGACTTGGTCGGGAACCGATCCACCAATGGCCTGATCCCCATTAGCTGATGTGGCCAACTGATTAGTCACTGGCAGTTGGATAGTAATGGCAGCCTCATTAACAGGCTCATTAATTGACTGATCTTGATTAGAAACCCCTCCCTGTTCAACAGCATTATTAATATCTGCCACATTAATATGCAGATTGGATGTTAGTCCCCGTTCCATGTCGATGTGACCATTAGATGAGTTATTGATGACCGCCACCAGTATATCTTTGTTCTTCTGTTGAGAAGGGTTTGCTTTATTTGGAATGTGGGATTTTTAGGAGTCTTTCTTGTGTCCTTGATGTTTGCAGATCGAGCAATAGGTCAGGATATGTTCATATTCAATTTTTTGAGTAATAGTTCTGCCATTCGGCAGATTAATACGAACCACCTGAGGAAGGGGCTTGCTCGGATCAACTTTAACGAAAACTCGAGCAGTACTAGGATGAGAGAATTCTTCTGTGGCTTTATCAAGTTTAAGCGGAGTACCAATACCAAGCACAATAGAGAATAAAGCATTTTTGGCAAACAGCTGATGAGGGAGCCCAGGAAGAGAGACCCATATCAGAGCCAATGGGGATTCATGAGAAGCACAGAAATCCTTAGACCAACGGAACACGCGCATGGGGGCTCGCGAGACGAACCACGTCTCCCTAGCCCTGGGGCGGAGGAAGTCGACCTCAAGAGTAGGCCGAATAATAATGTGTTTAGGGTCGATGACCCCAACCTTCACATCACCAGCAAACTGGAATTTAAATGGCTGAACCAAGATCTGTTCATCATCCTCCGTAAAGGAGACGATGGGGACCCCCTTCGAGAAGAAAGGGGAGCGGATGGAGATTGACTGCGGCGCCGATGCCACTCCAACCACCTCTGCAAAAGTTTTTGACGCCATGAAACCTCAGAAACAACGATGGTCAAGTGATCCGATCGTATAAAAGTGACGCCGGCCTGGCCAAAGGCCAAGCCGATGTCGGTGGAGATTAGGGTTCACTGTGCGGCGCTCCTCTTAGGGAAGAAGAGAGCGCGATATATATATATATATATATATATATATATATATATATATATATATATACCCTCAAGTACCATATATATTAATATATATATATATATATATACCCTCAAGTACCATATATATATATATATATATATATATATATATATATATATATATATTTATATATATATACCCTCAAGTACCATACACTCATATCTATATATCTCACCATATATACATACCATATGTATCAGTCAACACTATCATCTAACAACAACTCACACTATTCATAATCTGAGAACAATCCTAACCTAAACTAAACTCAGGAATTTCCAAACCTCAAACCCAAAACTGGGCAAAAACCTCAATCCTCTACCCTCATCAATATATCCACTAGCCTACATGAGGTAACCCTCAACTTCCAAGTGCTGTTACTGCTATGGCTTCCTTGCCATCTGCTGCTACTATGCAAGGCTACTGCTGCCTTTGCTGCAGCTGCTACTGCTAATGCCACTGCTACTATTGCAAGGCAAATGCTAAGCAAATGACAAGCAAAACTCTGAAAGCAAGCCAACCTCTAGTACTATCCCTATTCCCAAACTCTATATCTCTTTATATACATATACATCTAACCAATCCTAACACTCATATGCATCTATCAATATATATCTCGTAGACACATACATATATCCAATTCTTCCAACTGTTATATAATGCAAAAATTAACTCAATTAAGAATAACACTAAGCTCCAACCTCCTAGCACTCAGAAAATCTGAGTTCAACTCCAACTCAGGTCCAAAGGTGCCAACATCTGCTTAACCACTTATACCAATATATATTTCAACTCACAAGTATACCTATATCCAAACCCAGGTTCATCCAAACCCATCTCAACATGTATAGTCCAAATCTGGAACTAACTCACAGTAGATATAAAGACACACACACACACACACACACACACACACACACACACACACACACATATATATATATATATATATATATAAAAGTACATAGATACACACACATACACACACACACATATATATATCACATATACATAAACATATACAACATAACTATAATACAACACAAACCTTATATAACATGTATCAACTGGAGGCAACAAACCCTAAGTCAATACTCAGGAAATGCAAAACCTCCCCCAAACTTAAGTATCATCCAACATACACATCCAAACTCCCATAAACTCTCAACCCGAACACAATGGTAAACCCCAATCAATACCAAAAATTGGAAATATGAAGAGAGGAGAGTGTCTACACCAGTGTCAACAAAGGAGGGTGTCACTTGTGTCCATACAGTGTCAAGATTGTGTCTAACAAGTGTCAAAACCAAGTATCAGAAAACTATGCACAGTAAGGCTCGTGCACGCGTGTCGAGCCCCCTAGGACTCGCTGTGTCAAATAAGAAGTCTCATGCTCATGTCGGTAGCTAGGGTAGGTGTAGGGCTATATGTCCAAGTGTCTGCTATGTGTCCAGGATATGTCATGTCCGAGAACGAACACTGTATCAGTGGATCGAACTCACGCATGCACAGTTAGAGCAAAACCCATGCGAGGTGATTTCTCCCTCGATACGAATCCATTTTTCATGAAACTTTGTGAGCACGTTGACAGAGGTTGCCCCCACGTGTCCACCAAGTTTCACGTGTCCACATGCCGTGTCCAACGAGTACGAGACTCGTGGCAGCAGGACACACGCCACAGTGTCATGCGGCCATCCACGTATCCAAATGCGACATAAAAATGTGTCAAATCCTGCTCAGTCCTGGGGAAACACTATCCACACACATAGCGCTTCAATTTCATGAAATTATCTTTGTAAAATAGTGAAGTCAATTCCTAAGAGGTATTTCACCAAATACTTTACACTACACTCCGACACGCCATCGATACGCGTATCAAATGGACACGAATCAAAGCCAAACTCTGCCAATAGCTAGGGGGACCCTAAATGCATGCATCTATGGAGAGAAATCAGAAATTAAAAGCGTTTATTTAGCATTACCTATTGAGAGTTGGATTCTCAATGAAATAGCCCCTTCCAAAGCTTCAACACCAAAATCCTATGGTTCAATGCCTCCAATTCTTGCTAGCTAGCCCCTAGAGACTTCTTCTTCACAAGAGGGATGCAATGAAACTGATTTGGTCTAATTTGGAGATAATTTGAAAAAAGGAGGCAAATTTGGGAAAGAACACAAACTAGGGTTAGGGTTTGTTACAAAAGAGGCAAAGGGGCTACCTGATGACTTAAATAGGGGGTGGGAGGCTCTCTTGACCGGCCTTATGAGGTGGGCTAGGGTTAGTCTAAGTTACAAAGGCCCATTACCTCTTCCTATGATGTAAAACAAGCCCTTTAAGCTAAAGGTCCAAACTAGCTCTTTAATTCAATTCTCCAATGTTGGCCCATTGGTCATATGGTCAACCTGATTTTAATAATTGATCAAAACTCTGTCTGGATATACAAAGCTTGTTGGGACATCTCAGCTCCTTGGACATAAGCAAGATTGGATATTCACTTCGTTCAAGACTGAAGATCTGTTTGCCTACTTGAGTCTGTATTTCCTATGCAATGTAATTTTTATTTTATTTGAGTCTAGGAATACGTTGTACACCGAGTCGTACTGGCAAATAGGCTATTCCCAAAATAGTTCAAAATGTTTTTAAAATGACCTATCAAATTGTTTACAAAAAGGTTTTCAAAAAGGTTTTCAAAAATCACCAAAACCTACTTTAAAAACCCTAACCTAACCCTGACAGAACTCGGCCAGAGTTCGTCCAGAGTTCGGCCAGAGTTCGGTTGGTGGCCGTTTTGATTTTGAATTCTCTGGAACTTGGTCCTCCTGCAGTTGCGGATTTGACCGAGATTTGCTCATCGAGTTCTGCCCGAATTCTGCCCGAATTCTGACAGAGTTCTCCCTTTGGAAATCCTATAAATAGAGAAGTATTTCGATCATTTCAATTCACTCATTCACTTTCAATCTTCTCTCTATCTAAAAAGCTTTCGGCCTTCCAAAGAGTTTTCTAGAGCTTTCATTTTCAGATCCCAAGCCAGTTACAATCCTCTAGTCGATTTGCCAGTGCGGTACGGTCTAGAAGTTTCTGAGAGATTGTAATCAGAAGGCTTGATTGAAGAATACCTCTTCACATTTGAAGTTGGACGAGTTCTTCGTATCAAAGCTCGCGTTGTAGAAGTTGCAAGGACTTCGTAAGAAAACTTGCGGTTTTTCCTATAGTGGATTCAAACTGGTAGCAAGAGTTCTACCGACTGGATTAGTCCTCAACAGAGGGATACCAGTATACATCGCTGTCTTTGCGTTTGCTTTCTAAACTCTGCCTTTACTTTATTTTCATCTGTGATTATATACTGTGATTGTGTTGCTAACTTTTTCATTAGCATTATTCCGCTGCCAACTCTATTCACCCCCCCTCTAGAGTATTACGCTTTACTATATCGTTCCTACAATTGGTATCAGAGCGGGTGTTACAGGTAAAGCAAGGTAAAAGTGCTATTATTTATTCATTATTTATTAGATCACAGCACATCACATGGCTACTATGAAATTCACAAGTGAAGGTCAGGCCACAAACAGACCTCCTCTGTTTGATGGTACTAACTACACTTATTGGAAAACACGGATGAGTTTCTTCTTAAAGTCTCTTGATTTTGACTTATGGGCTATTGTTCTTGATGGCTATCAGAAGCCACCTCGTATAAATGTCGAGGGTGTTTTAGTTGAAAAACCCCAAAATAGTTATACAGAGGAAGAAAAGAAAAAGGCCAGTCTTGACGCACGTGCCATTAATGCTCTTTTTTGTGCCTTAGACAGAACAGAATTTAACAGGGTATCTACATACACAACGGCAAATGGTGTATGGAAGCTTCTCGAAGTTACACATGAAGGCACGACTCAAGTCAAGGAGTCAAAAGTCAGCAGACTTACTCAAGAGTACGAGGCATTCAAAATGAAGCCAAATGAAACAGTCACACAAATGTTCGAGAGGTTCTTGGATATTGTAAACCCTTTGTCCTCCTTAGGCAAAGAATACAATAACCACGAAAAGATTCACAAACTCCTGCGAGCTCTCACCAAGAACTGGATTCCGAAGGCTACAGCTATCATTGAAGGAAACGACCTCACCACAATGTCACTTAAAGTACTCATGGGTAAGCTACTCACTCATGAACTGGATCTACAAGATTTTGAAGAGCCTGCACCAAAGGAGAAGACTATCGCCCTCAAGGCTCAGCACAGAAAAGCTGCTGAAGATGACTCAGACAGCAGTGGATCTGACGCTGAAGATCAAGCTCTCCTAGCAAGGAAGTTCAAAAGATTCATGAGACATGAGAAGAGAGTCAAAGAAAACAACAGCAACAACTGGTACCAAGAAGATGCTGTCTGCTATGGCTGCAAGAAGAAGGGACATATGAAGAAGGACTGTCCCATCAACTCATCATCGAGCAAGAAGAACAACAGGTATAAAAAAGGCAACCTGAAGAGATCAACATCCCGGAAATATGCCAACACCAGCATATGGCATGAGAGCGAAGCTAGCGACTCAGAAGATGAACATTCAGAGGACGCTGCAAACATCTGCTTTATGGCAATCGATCAGGTACCTACTGAACCTGTAGAAACATATGATGACTTTACCTTTGAGCAATTAGGAGATGCCTTCAGTGACCTGATGCTTGACTACAGGAAACTGCGTAGTAAATATCAGACCGCTAAGAAGGTACTCAAAGAGTACAAAGGAGAAATAGGAAGACTTACCGACCTACTAGCTGAGGTTAGAACTAGTGTTAGTGAGTCTGGTGAGCTTTCCTCTATAAAGCTCTTATTACACGAGACTAAACAGTCATCCGAAGAGAAAGATAAGATTATAGACCAATTGAGAGAAGATCTTTCAAAAGAAAAGAAAAGTCTTAAATCTGCACAAATCAGAATGGAATCACTCACCTCTGATTATACTAAGTTATATGACACTTCCAAAAGGTTGGAAATTAGGTTAGGAAAACAGCCTGAGCCTGCTGCTTCCTATCCTAACACGTGTCACTTACCGAAAATTCGGAACATTCCCAAGCCAAACACTGTCAGACCAAACCATATAAAACCTTTACCCCAAAAGGTTAAGCCCAAACATGATCATAGGTATGCATTCTTCTATACTAGAAAACCTAAACCTACCAACCATGCACATCAGTCTGCTTTCAACACTCAACATGCACAATGTCATTATTGTGGCCTCATTGGTCATATTTCATCTGCATATAGAATGAGAAAGCTAGTTGATTTAAATGTTTATGCTTGGATACCTAAAGCTAACAATTCAGGACCCTACAAGAAATGGGTACCAAGAGTTTCATCTGCAAACTGTTTTGTAGGTGGAACACCCTTCACATGCTAGAAGCAAATAGATCCTCGACAGCGGTTGCTCATGGCATATGACCGGTGACGCTACCCTATTTGCAACACTGTCGAAGAAGAAGAAGGAAGGCTATGTTTCCTTCGGCAATAATTTAAAAGGGTATATTATTGGTATCGGTGATGTTGGTAAATCTCCCTATCCCGTGATTAAAGATGTCTGTCTGGTTACCGAGTTGAAACATAATCTGCTCAGCATAAGTCATCTAGCTGATCATGGTTATGGTATCAACTTTGGCAAAGACAAATGTACTATAGTTGATAGCTCAACTGGTAGTACTATCTTTGAAGGAATCAGGGAAGACAATATATATGTTTTCTATCTATTGGAAGAAGCTAACATTTCAGGTAGATGCTTAATGGCCAAAAGTGATGAGAGTCATTTATGGCATATGAGACTCGATCATGCAAATATGGATACAATTTCAAGATTATCCACAAAGAAGTTAGTACGCGGTTTACCGGACATAACATTCAAGAAGGATTCGGTATGCAGCCAATGCGAAAAGAACAAGGCTACCAGATCCACATTCAAGTCTGTAAACGCAGTATGTACTACTAGACCCCTATAATTGCTACACATGGATTTATTCAGTCCTAGCAGAGTTGCTAGCCTCGGAGGTAAATTATATGCATTTGTAATTGTAGATGATTTTTCTAGATACACGTGGGTATATTTCCTGACACGTAAGAATGACGCATTATCCGAATTTGTCGCCTTTTGCAAGAAAGTACAGAATGAAAAAGGTTACATGATCACTCGTATTAGAAGCGATCATGGAGGCGAATTCGAAAATGCTGATTTCGAGCAATTTTGTGACACACACGGTTTTATACATGAGTTCTCCTGCCCTAGAACTCCACAACAAAATAGAGTTGTGGAACGTAAGAACAGAACTCTAACCGAAATGGCCAGAGTAATGTTAAATCAATTTAGCCTACCTAAATACTTCTGGGCTGAAGCTGTCAATACAGCTTGCTTTGTGCTCAATAGAGTTCTAATTCGACCCAAATCGAAGAAGACTTCTTTTGAGTTATGGTTTGATAGAATTTCTTCAGTTTCATATTTTAAGATATTTGGCTGTAAGTACTTTATTCTCAATACTAAAGACAATTTGGGAAAGTTTGACGAAAAGGCCGATGAAGGTATATTTTTAGGTTATGCGGCCAAGAGCAAAGGATACAGAGTCTTCAACAAACGTACCATGATCATCGAAGAGTCAATCAACGTCACTTTTGATGAAATGAACCAAATGACACTCGATGACAGTGATGAAGATCTGCCTACATCAAGCTCAACATCAGCTGAACCTGAACCAAGCTCTGCACTAGCTGAACCCCCTAGAGGAGATCCAGGAACCAGCTACCTACAGAGTCTACCGAAAAGGTTAAAATTCACAGCTGATCATCCACAAGATTTGGTAATTGGTGACAATACCAAAGGAGTAAGCACTCGATCATCCAGTAGAGATATTATTTCTAGTGTTGCATTTATTTCACAGCTAGAACCTAAATCTATTGATGAAGCATGTAGTGATAGTTTCTGGATAGATGCCATGCAAGAGGAATTGAACCAATTCGAACGGAATCAAGTTTAGGAACTTGTTCCCAAGCCTATTGATCATCCGGTCATTGGCACCCGTTGGGTATTCCGAAACAAACTGAATGAGGATGGTTTAGTAACTCGTAACAAGGCTCGACTCGTAGCTCAAGGATACAATCAAGAAGAGGGTATCGACTACGATGAGACTTATGCCCCAGTTGCGAGATTAGAATCCATTCGTATGTTATGTGCATTTGCATGTTTTCATGATTTCAAACTTTTTCAAATGGATGTAAAAAGTACTTTTCTAAATGGATTTATAAAAGAAGAAGTTTTTGTTGCACAACCTCCGGGTTTTACGGATTTCCAAAATCCTGACCATGTTTTTAAGTTGAAGAAAGCCTTATACGGTTTGAAACAAGCCCCTCGTGCTTGGTATGATCGTCTAAGCTCTTTTCTACTTGACAACGGTTTTACAAAAGGAAAGGTTGACACTACACTTTTTATTAAATCTTTTAATGGCAAGCTGCTTTTAATTCAAATTTATGTTGATGATATCATATTTGGATCCACTGATGAATCTCTTTGTCAAGAATTCTCTAAGTGTATGCAGAATGAGTTTGAGATGAGCATGATGGGAGAGCTGAAATTCTTTCTCGGATTGCAAATCAAACAAACCAACAATGGGACGTTCATTAATCAAGCCAAGTACACAAAAGATTTGCTAAAGAAGTTTGATCTGGACAATGTTAAACCTATTGGCACTCCGATGGCAACTTCAACAAAGCTTGATTCTAACGAACAAGGCAAGCCAGTCGACACACGTAAGTATCGAGGTATGATTGGTAGTTTACTTTACTTAACTGCTAGTCGTCCAGATATAATGTTTAGTGTTTGCTTGTGTGCACGTTTTCAAGCTAACCCAAAGGAATCACATCTGTCCGCAGTTAAGCGTATCTTCCGATACCTTAAAGGCACTTCTTCTGTCGGCTTGTGGTATCCCAAATCCAAATCCTTTGACCTTATTGGTTATTCGGATGCAGATTTTGTCGGATGCAAGGTTGATAGAAAAAGTACTAGCGGTACATGTCATTTCTTAGGCAAGGCTCTAGTCTCCTGGTTTAGTAAAAAGTAAAATTCTGTAGCCTTATCAACAACAGAGGCTGAGTACATTGCCGCAGGACGTTGTTGTGCTCAGATTTTGTGGATGAAACAAACCTTAGAAGACTTTGATTTATTTTACACACATATTCCCATTTTCTGTGATAACACTAGCACCATTAATTTGACTAAGAATCCTGTATGTCACTCTCGTACTAAACATATCGAGATTCGGCATCATTTTCTTAGAGATCATCATCAAAATGGAGATATAAACCTTGTATACATAGATACTGATAATCAATTAGCTGACATCTTTACTAAACCTCTAGCGGAAGATCGCTTCAATTATTTACGTCGAGAATTAGGAATTTTGGACGTCAATAATATTAATTGATTTTATTTTATGTTTTTATATCATTATGCAAAAACTGTGTTAGAGACAAGCTAATAAAGAGTCTGTCTGTCACCACAACTACGGTTGAAGCGAAGCGGTATTTAAGAGTTCCCCGGTGAACCTCCGCCAGCTGGGACAGTACTCCTACAGCTAATCTGAGACAGCTACTGTGTAAAGATATTTAACTCATAAAATATTATTAATTATGTTATTTGAAAGCTAAAATAACTAATCTTTGAATTAAATATTTGAAACGAGTCAATGAAAAAGAAGTAGCAAAATCAACTTGAAAGAACCCTAGGCGAATTCGGCCAGAACTCTGACCGAATTCGGCCCGAGTTCGGTTGAGGGTATCTGCGTATATATCCAGAATCCGAGAGCTCCTTCTCTTCCATTGCTTCCATATTTCCAAACAGCAGCTACAGCCACCCGAAAACCCTCCAAACCCTAGGTATTCACCAATCCATTGCTCCCTATCTACTTGGTGAAATCTTTCCAAACTTTGGAATCGTGCGGAGATCATCCTTCTCTACAACATATCTAATCTTTGTGAGGTATAACTCTCTCCTTCTCCACTTTCAAATTTGTGCTTATTTATTTCAATGGCACCTAGATTTAATCCGTCTAAGAGGAAGAAGACTACTCCTAGTGAGGAAGGGTCCTCTTCGAATCCTCACACGGATTCTTTGTTTTCGCCAGTCCAAAAGAGCGACGGTGC
The DNA here is from genome assembly GCA_029216955.1 of Iris pallida. Taxonomy (NCBI): domain Eukaryota; kingdom Viridiplantae; phylum Streptophyta; class Magnoliopsida; order Asparagales; family Iridaceae; genus Iris; species Iris pallida. The sequence continues at coordinate 11,056,494 of JANAVB010020997.1, read as the reverse complement.
TTTCGATGGGTTTTTCTTTCAAACCCTCGATCAAGCTTTATTATGGTACGGTGACTTTTCCACCCGATCCATATGTAGCGGCGCTCCGGTTAAATGGACGATTTTTCCTGACCATCGTCACTTATTTGAGGCATTAGGGTTACATTTGCTTGTTAAACTGTGCTTCCCAATTGCTACTAATGCCATTAGATTGTTCTATTGCAATCTCGTAGTTAATACTTTTGACGTGAGCACACGTGTTGGAGGCATAGATATTGAGTTCAATGATGTCCTCCTAGCGGAGATTCTTGGGATTCCCAATGAAGGTGAACCGCTAGTTGATATCACGGAATTCGAGTTCCCCGAAGGCACTACACTCACGAGTTTCAAAACGGAACTTTGTGCACCTGACAGAGTACGTTCTGGAAAGTTTAAGGCTAACAACCTTAACTTGTTCAACTACGAAATTGCATCGCATCATCTACTCTACTCTACTTCCCAAATCCACTTCCAAGGATGATGTGACTTCGCTTGAGCTGTCCGCTATGTATCATCTTATCAAGGGGATTCCTTTTTCCGTCCCCAAGACTATTATTCAGATGATAGGACGTTGTCGTGCAAGAGATCGAAATCTCTCTTACGCGATGATTCTCCCTCGTATCTTTCAGCGCTTCGACATCGATCTATCGACTTGTACTCAGGACTCTGAGCCCAAGTTACTCCAGCTTTCTCGTCGCAGCCGGACTGCTTCAGCTCCACCTCCTGCTCCTCCTACTGCACCATCTCCACCACATCAGCCGTATGCCGTGACTTTTGAGGGCATACATCAGCACCTATCTGCTTTGCACGTCTCGATGATGGACATGGCTCGCGAGCGAGAGTTCCGCGATGTCACCCGTTACCAGGCGATGGCAAACTCCTTGGCCGATCTGCGTTTCGCACAGACTGGTCACTCTGCCGCTTCCATCCCTCGAGATCCAGCTTTTTCGGGTTACCGCTGTGAGGATGAGGCTGTCCATGCCTACTTCCAGCCCGGTAACGCCTATGATTGGTATCGTGCTCCTCGAGATTATGTTGGCGAGTTCTATGCTGGCGCCCCTACTCATCCTACTGGCGCTGGTACTTCTGGTGCTGGTACTTTCGGTCATGCTGGCCGTGCTGCTGATGATTTTGATGAGGATAGTGATGATGAGATCTGATCTGATTACTAGTGACATTCTACTGTATACTTGGAAATGCTCCGACATTCCAAGTTTTTTATCTTTTTGATTAATACTTTGTAGTTTGCTATCAGTATTTCTTTTATCTTCATGGACATGTTTTTGATGTTTCATTTATGACATCTCAGTTTATTTCAGCATTTTGTTTAGCACTATCTCTTTTTACTGCTTCTTCATTACAAACTGCCTGTGAAATAGCATGCCTGAGATTTCTTTTATGTTTTGATGCAAATACATGCCTGTGATGATAATTTGTAGCAACTTTACATGCCTGTGATAATAATCTCTAAATTCTTATACCATTTCTTTTATTTTCTCGCTATTTGTTACTTATGCATTCATTGCGGGGGAGTCTTCTGCATTTAATGCGGGGGAGTCTTTCTTTGTGCAATTATTTTGCTAAGTGACAAAGGGGAAGAAAATTAAAAATGATCTAACATTTTTTTTGAGTTATACAGGTTATGAACAATTTCTACTTTTTGATATTTTTTGCACACGCTTGAACTAGCTTCATGTTATATCATTCATAATTTGTCAATTATCAAAATGGGGGAGATTGTTGGCCCATTGGTCATATGGTCAACCTGATTTTAATAATTAATCAAAACTCTGTCTGGATATACAAAGCTTGTTGGGACATCTCAGCTCCTTGGACATAAGCAAGATTGGATATTCACATCGTTCAAGACTGAAGATCTGTTTGCCTACTTGAGTCTGTATTTCCTATGCAATGTAATTTTCATTTTATTTGAGTCTAGGAATACGTTGTACACCGAGTCGTACTGGCAAATAGGCTATTCCCAAAATAGTTCAAAATGTTTCTAAAATGACCTATCAAATTGTTTACAAAAAGGTTTTCAAAAAGGTTTTCAAAAATCACCAAAACCTACTTTAAAAACCCTAACCTAACCCTGACAGAACTCGGCCAGAGTTCGGCCAGAGTTCGGTTGGTGGCCGTTTTGATTTTGAATTCTCTGGAACTTGGTCCTCCTGCAGTTGCGAATTTGACCGAGATTTGCTCATCGAGTTCTGCCCGAATTCTGCCCGAATTCTGACAGAGTTCTCCCTTTGGAAATCCTATAAATAGAGAAGTATTTCGATCATTTCAATTCACTCATTCACTTTCAATCTTCTCTCTATCTAAAAAGCTTTCTGCCTTTCAAAGAGTTTTCTAGAGCTTTCATTTTCAGATCCCAAGCCAGTTACAATCTTCTAGTCGATTTGCCAGTGCGGTACGGTCTAGAAATTTCTGAGAGATTGTAATCAGAAGGCTTGATTGAAGAATACCTCTTCACATTTGAAGTTGGACGAGTTCTTCGTATCAAAGCTCGCGTTGTAGAAGTTACAAGGACTTCGTAAGAAAACTTGCGGTTTTTCCTATAGTGGATTCAAACTGGTAGCAAGAGTTCTACCGACTGGATTAGTCCTCAACAGAGGGATACCAGTATACATCGCTGTCTTTGCGTTTGCTTTCTGAACTCTGCCTTTACTTTATTTTCATCTGTGATTATATACTGTGATTGTGTTGCTAACTTTTTAATTAGCATTATTCCGCTGCCAACTCTATTCACCCCCCCTCTAGAGTATTACGCTTTACTATATCGTTCCTACACCCAATTGGTCTTTAAGTCATTCCTAGCTAGATTAGAGTCTAAATACTAACTCAAACTAGTTAGCTAGGTCTTCATGGTCATGGCTAGTCTCTAGGCTAAGTTGTTCTAAGGTCATACTAGAAAAAGCCAAAATTATATTACACCAAATTAAATATTATAAAAAGAATCAAAAATTCATAATTACCAATATACCCTTATTCTAGAAAGCGGTAGTGACAACTCTACCCTCCTTAAAATAATTTCGTCCTCGAAATTAAAGGTTGGCAGGAGAGTTAAAATATGATAGAAAGTTTAGGAAATTCTTTAGACACAATCAAAGGATGATAACTTGGCATGATCAGTGACCAAGGGTCAAACCATTTGGTCACGAGTAAAATCAAGGCTCAAGAACTTTAGAATGACTAGAATCACATTGGAATGATTCAGAGGCAAAATTTGGTACGTATAGTCATGATCGTTAAAATCATGATCATGGAATTCATAGTCGTCTAGTCATGCTAGGTCATTTAGGAATGACTAATCACAAGGAATTCAGATATAGTCAGGAAATCAAATCATGGTCACAAAGAGGTTAGGCATGAGTATTAAAATTCAAACACGATCATATTCGTAGTTTGAGACGATCAAAGATAAGGCCAGTCTAACCTTGGTCAACAGTATTAGATATGATGAAGAGATGATAGTAGTCTAGGCACGACTAAACACAATTATATTTTGGTATTTATGATCAAGGGTAGCATGAAGCTTAATTGTTGTTAGAACAAAACTTAGTCACTTTCGAGAGTAAATCAGAGTTTTACTCACGAGTGATATTGGTATCGAAGTTTGGTTACGATCAAAATTAGAATATTGGTACGATAAAGAATAGGGCTAATCAATTGTTGATTAAAATGGAATTTAGGTTTGATAAGAAGAAATTAAAGTCTTCAAGCACGAGCAGCATATTGATAGAGAATCAGGTCACGATGGAATTTTAAATCAATTGAATACGGTCAAGGATTAAAAATACTGGTACGATAAAGGAGAGGACCAAAGTCGATTGGTCTTGATCAAAGGAATTTAGAAATTAGCGATATTGAAATTTAAAGGATGGCTCAAGATAGGAAAAATCAAATTCCTTTTATTATGATAAAAAGAATCAAAAGACAAGATTTCATAGGAAAGTCATGGTAATCATCTCACTTTGTTTCGTCTACTGCCATTTTCGATCGTCATTTTCTAATAATACTTTTATCTCACAAGTCCAAATATAAAAAATCAAATCCTTACATGTCTACTACAAAATCATAATCTTCAGTTATGATTTCATGATTGAACCCCTTTTATAAATATCATAGGCTTGGCCTTAATCTCCAAGGCACTTCTCATGAATCATGCTCTTATTAAAACTCTTCTTCCTTCCTCTTTTTTTATTTTATTTTATTCTCCTCTATCAACTCAACCGTCCTAAAATTTAAATTCCTTTACCTTGTCCTAACTTGGATCCGAAATTTCTAAGTCAAAGTTTATGAAATTCTTGAACTTGTTCAAATTTCTCTCCTCGAAATTATTCAAAGCTAATACCACTATGTCATGTAGGAACTTATTCTCCATTATAAAATCAACCTTCGTATTTCTTTCATATACTCCTTCAAATATTATCCTTCTTAAATTTTAAAATTTCCACAAAATCTCTAAATTTTCCTATAACTCTAAATCCTTATGTTCTCTCTTTCCTAATCATCCTCTTACCAACATCTTATTCAATTTCTTACCATCATCGCATTACAGTTAAAATCCCTTCTTTATTGCTAATTTTCGAAATTAGCATTATAGTCTCAAAGTAAAATATATCCAAAATCAGTAACCTAAAATTTATCCAAGTTCTCAAAAATTAAGCCGCCTTCGAATTTGCCCATCAGTTTCAAAATACATCTATGAATTATTACCGTCATAACCATTCATACATACTCCACTGTCGTTCTTACTCGAAACTCTCCTGCGTCCTTCTAAACCAATTCATACTAATAATATTTCCCTTAAGTGTAGTCGTCCCCAAATTGATAATATTGATCTCTTGTTTTTTTTTCAATCCTATTCACATCTCTAACCCAAAATCTATATCAAGGTTCGTCATTTTATATTCCTACCAAAATCATCATATGATAACAAATTATGTCCTTTCGCGCTAGATGATTTACGATACTTCCTCGGCCTTTCCAAGGTAAAGAGAGGTAAATTTTAAAAATTTCAAAGTATAACTATCAGAAGTAGATACGAGATAGTTGATTGATGTAATCAGGACAGAGTTAATTAAGGCGAATAATAATGGTAATACAAGGAAACAATGGTAAGATGAGGGAATAATGCTAAGATAAAAAAATAATGGTAGAAATTATTCTTGCTCATCTGGTCATAAAGAAGAGAACCAATTTAAGATATGATCTGATAACCATCCACGTCTGTCCAAAATCATGATACTCAGAATCCTCGCCATGCTATTAAACAAGGCTGCGATAATCCATAGAGTCCGCAAATAAGGTACATACATCTAGAATCATGGTATTTAAAATTTTTGTATTGCCGTATGCTTGGCTGCAAAAACTTTAAATTCCTACACCCGAGAAATATATCCAAAATCAGACTCTATATCTTTGCCATGCCAGCTAATATGGCTGTAGAAGACTCTAGATTTCATAAATGAGGCGACCTAGACCATAAGATTTATCTTGATAGAAAATCAAGTCAACAATAAACACCAAGAAATAAATTTAACAACGAACAAGAAAAGTAGACAGAACTGTTGGAATCAAATTTTGAAATAGTTTATAATGATATTCTCAAGGGTTCTCCTAGGAATCTCTCAAGGAATTCTAACTGTGATTGAGTATCCACTCATTCTAATACCTTAATTCCTATACTCTATCGCAGGCTCGTAGTAGTACAACTAAGTCGTTGCACTACTACTGTAGGCCTCAAAAATAAAAGTCACGCTGAGTTGATCAGAACAAGTCCAAAAGTCACGCTGAGTTGATCAGAACAAGTCCAAAAGTCACGCTGAGTTGATCAGGACAATATTTAAAAGTCACGCTGGGAAACAGCTCATCATTTGTCAGAGTGTAATTATAACTGACAGCACGACAGTTGAAGAATATCTTCTCGTATGCCACGTATGCACAGAACTCGAGAGATCACAGCCGACTATTGCGTGACTTTCGAAATCTTCTTCAGCAAGACTCAACCTTCGTCAAGTTGGCGTACCAAAAGAGTTTCTTGTCATTTAATGCGACTGACAAAAGTAATCACTGTCAGAGATTTTGTGTCAGTCGAGGCACGCCAAATCAAGACAGCTGGCAGTCTTATCTCAAGTCTGCGTGTATTGTGAGATCTTCATCTCAAGTTTGCGTGGATTCTGAAGTTTTCTTCCTCAAGTCTGCGTGGATTTTGAAGCTTTTCGCCCCAAGTCTGCGTGGATCCTGAAGCTTCTTGCCCCAAGTTTGCGTGGATTTTGAAGCTTTCTGCCTCGAGTCTGCGTAGATTTTGTATTCAACAAGTTTGCGTAGATTTCAGCAAATTGCAGTATGTGGTAGCCATGCCACTGATCTCTCGCCTACGTATCCTGTAACTTGCACACGACTCATGCATGATTGCCATGTGTCCAACAGTTACAGGCCACGTCCAGTAACTTCTCACAACCTTGCGTATGTTAAATCCTGCATGATTTTTAACTAAGCACAGGCTGTGAAGACAATTATCTTTTTCAGTTATTTTTGACTCTATAAATGGAGTTCTTTTTCTCATTCATTGGACAGATACATAGTTATCTACCGTCAAAATTTTGAGAGCTTTTCTTCTTAGCATAGTCCAAGGGATAAAGTGATCGTCTTCTAGATCAGATTCCCACAGTTGTAATTTTCCCAGAAACACAATAAATAAAGTGAATTTATTTATGGAAAACAAATTGGCGACTCTGCTGGGGAAAACTATCTCCTCTTCTGAGATGGCAACAACTCAATGCGATACTTTGTCAATCGGCTCGACGAAGAAGGTGATGACGATCCAATTCGATCAACTCGCCTATGAAGAAATGCAGCGGGCTAAGAGTGGCAAGCCCACTTCAGCCTCCATCATCACTGCCAAGTCGAAGGAACACTCTGTCTATGTCCCTAAGAATCAGTTGGCAGTCAATGGTGAAGTCTCTGCCACAGTGTCTACTCCTAACACTGGCAAGAACTCTACTGCAAGCATGCACACTCTTGTGCGCTCGAAGATGACAGCAATCAAAGGTCACGCTGACAGTACTGGCTCCTTAGCCAAATCTGTTCCAGCGTACAAATTTAATTCTAAAAGTCACACTGACAGTACTGGTTCTTTAGCCAAATCTGTTCCAGCGTGCAATCTCACATTCAAAAATCAGGCTGACAGTACTGATTCTTTAACCAAATCTGTTCCAGTGTGTATTTCCAAAATCAAAAATCATGCTGACAGTACTGGTTCTTTAACCAAATCTGTTCCAGCGTGTATTTCCAAAATCAAAAATCATGCTGACAGCACTGGCTCCTTAGCCAAATCTGTTCCAGCGTGTATTTCCAAAATCAAAAATCACGCTGACAGTACTGGCTCCTTAGCCAAATCTGTTCTAGCGTGTAATTCTAAAATCAAAAGTCACGCTGACAGTACTGGTTCTTTAACCAAGTCTGTTTCAGCGTGTATTTCATCTAAGAAGAATAGCTCTTTAGCTATCTCTTCTTCTGTGCCAAGTTCTACTAGAACTGGGGGTGGTCTTCCACACAAAGTCCCTTCGAAAAGAGATAACTCTTTAGTTGTTTCTTCTGTTCCTGTAGTTTTTACTTCAGGAACAGCTTTGACTGACAATTTTGTTAGTCAAAGAAAAGGAGATAGTCTTTTGACTACTCTTCCTTCTGGACATTCTATGTCTCAAAACTTGAATAAGTCTAAGAAGAAACATTCTTTAATGTCTTCTTCTACGACTTCTTCGAATTGGGCACAGAATTTGTCTAGAAAAGGTCTGTTACCAACTCCTAATCAAGGGGGTGGTTCAACTCTTCCTTCTCTGCAAATATCTAGATCAATGGAAGGAAAACTCCAAGTTTCCAAAACCAATGTGTTACCTCAAATTGATCTAAGAACAAAACTTAATCAAACCCGTTTTGGGAAGCACTTCTGGTGTTAAGAAACCACATCAATCGGAAATGAAAATAAAAGATCCGGATGCAGAGTATGCTAAAAATTATGTGGCTCATATTAATCACTCCCTATATAATCAAGAGCCATCAAGACCCAGGAACAAGAAATATACTCCTAAAAATACACAAGGACTGTTCTCTGATGTACCTCAATCTTTACAAACAGATTTACGAGAACATCTTCAACAAAAGAGAAGGAGTAATTCTATGACAATGGACCATACTGAATGTGACTTCCAGCCAAAAGTCATAATTCAATGCAGATGTCAATCAATGGTTCAAGACCATGTTGATCATGAATGTGACTTCCAGCCGAGAGTCACAATGCAATGCAGATGTCAAACAAAACGACAATCTGTCTTCAATCGGATTCAGTGTGAACCTATGCCTGATGAAGATGAGCCTTTGTTTGCTTCAGTCAACATGACCACTCGGAATACTAGGGGTAGAGCTGATAGTCCAGATGGAGTATATAGAAACACCAGAGCAAGAGTCTTAGCTTCTAGTCAAAGAAATTTGATCTCTGAAGATGATTCTGAATTTCTAGGAGAATCTAATTTCCTACCTCTTCCTACTGGGGGTAGTTCTCCTATAATTGACTTTGATGCACGAAGCAGTGATTCAGAACATACAACATCCACTAATTCATCAATAATCCCTCGTACAGTCACGACATATATGGTGGATGGGAATACTGAATTGAACAATGAACCTTCCTCTTCGGTGACTCCTCAAGAACAAAGGATTGCTTCTTTGGAACAGCAAATGAAGTCTATGGCTGATACTATGAAGTCGATTTATGAACTCATGGTAACTCAGATGCAAAATCGACAGACTGTACCAGATGCCATACCAATTGATACTGTTATAAGTCCAGTACAAGTTCCTCCAGCAATACAATCCAATACTCCTGGACCAGCTCAACCAAATCCTAGTCTCTCTGGAGCTGGGGGTAGTGCTTATAACGCTGTTCCTCCTCCCAACTATTTTCTACAAGCTACAACTCCACAATCTTCCGGAGTTGTTAATGAAGAATTGAGGAATCTCAAAACTCAATTCGAGGCATTCAAACAGAAAGATGGTTTACAAAGGTTAGGCATCAAACAACCTTATCCGATAGAATGGAAGCAAGTATCGTATCCTCCTAAATATAAGCCTCCTACTATCTCATTCTATGATGGAACCACTTCTCCAAGTTAGTTTATTAATCACTTTAAAGTGATGACTGACCAGTTGCAACCAAGCGACGCCCTCCTTACTCGGGTGTTTGTTGGATGTCTCAAGGGAACGGCTTATGAATGGTATAGAAGTCTCCCAGATGGGTGCATTACCTCATTTGCCGGTTTCAAACAGATGTTTCTTGAAAGGTTCTATGAAGGGATCAATGATATGACTATGTCTGCTCTTATTAGAATTAAGCAGAAAAATAATGAAACTACAGAGGATTTCATTGAACGGTTTCGAAGAGAAGCTCTGAAGATGCCTCTTGGAACTCCAGATGCTGTCACCATCGACACATGCAAATCAAACTTGTTGCCTATCATCAGCATGTGGACATGATCCACCCAATTTCAAGATTGGCCTTCTTTCATAGTCAGTGCCAATGCCGCAAAAATTAGTGCTGAAACCTTCAAAGGTTTAGGAGTACAGATGACTCCCAAAGAAATAGGTCAAGGTACTAACAATAATGCTAAAAACAATGCTCGCAAGGGAAAAGAAACTCTTGAAGTTAATCTTCAGAGCAAAGATGCATCAACTGTTCAAACTTCTTCTACCTCTACAACTCAACAACCAAGAACACCTCGCCCCAAAGAAGAGTACTCTTTCGATGACGATGATGTCCTTGGTATCTTTGAATGTCTGCTGAAAGGTAATATAATACAATTACCTGAAATCAAGAAACCTGATGAAGCTGGGAAGACAGATCATCCCAAATACTGCCCATATCACAGAATGTTGGGTCACACAATTCGTACATGTTATGTACTGAAAGGAAAGATCCAAAAAATGATTAAATCTGGAGCTATCTCCCTTACTCCAAAAGAGAAGACCGTCACCTCCAACGTCGTTTATATGCAGTTCGGAGATTTCCCTCCTCAATTCCTTGAAAGTGGGATCGTTCCTATTCCCAAGGCAACTCTTGAGATAGTGAATATTTCTCCTCCGCAGTCTGAAGGATTAGTGCCAATCACTTTGGAAACAGGAGAAATCATATGGATTCATCCTGATCTAGTGGCAGATTTTGACTCTCCTCCTCTTCAAAAGACTACATCTCAAAAGTCCAAGAAGGCTGGGAAGATTAAGTCATGTCATATGACTTCTCTTGGATCTACCTCCGACATAGAGCCAAAAGGTAAAGAAGAAGCACTTGTTAGTGCTACTCGAACGGGGAAACCTTATCTAAAGGATTATTCCAAGAATCCTGAGGATACTCCTGATATCCCTCCAGCTGATAAAGATGCTGCTAATGTTCCTCCTGAAGAAGAATCATCCACTGCACCTGTTCCTTCAACTACACCGGTTGAACCTGTTTCTCCCAAGCCTACGGCTCTTGAGAAAGGCAAACAACAGGCTCGGTTTGATAAACCAATCAAGAAGTCCTCTCCTCTTGGACTTCAGAAGCCTTATAATTTCAACATTCTAGCTCAACTTGCTAATACTCCAGCTAGAATGTCCCTCTTTGAACTTCTATGTCTTTCCAAAGAGACTCGAGAGACGTTAAGTGAAGCACTTCTTTAGGCAGACTCTTGTCTTGCACAGTTAAAGAAGCCAGATGCAGAACCTGCCACTTGCTTACATTGCAACAGTGTACTGGAGATTATCCCAAATATCACCTTTACACAAGACGACATGCTATTGGAGGATAATCGACATGATCGGCCTCTCTACTACAGTAGTTATATCGATACAATGAAGATAGATCGTATCCTCATTGATCCAGGGTCTGCTATAAGTATAATGCCAAAGAGTCTGTTGGATGAACTAAAAATTCCTCTTCACAAGCTCTCCAAGACGGTTACTACTATCCTGGGATTCAATCAAAGCCGAAGCGAGCCTTTGGGAAAGATTCATCTGAAGCTTCAAATAGGCGATTTCAGATCCAAAGTCACTTTCTATGTGATCGAGATTGTGGGATCCTACAATCTTCTTCTTGGGAGGCCATTTCTTCATGAAAATAATGTGGTGCCTTCTACTCTTCATCAGTATTTTAAATACATTGATAGCAATGGAAGAGTACAAAAAGAAGTTGCTGATATAAATCCCTTCCATGGGGTTGAAGCCTATTTCAATAATTCCCGGATGTACAAAGAAGAGTATACAAGGGTGATACAAGCTATGGAAAAAGAGGATTCACAAAGTGAGACTTTAATAATCCCTATTAAAGGTCGAACTACTCAGCAACAATCTCCCAAATCCTCCGGAGAAGGTTCTTTCATCATTTCGGTGAGTGGACGGATCTCTCCGTTACCTCAGTCGTCTGCTCAAGATACAATGATCATTCCTGTTAGTGGGCGTACTACAGTTCCTGTATCTTCACAGGATACTCTGCTAATTCCAGTTGGAGGGCGGATTATTCTTCCATCTCAAGCTTCAAGGGAGCTCACCTCTTCTGAGCCATTTGTTATCGATCTTAATCGAAACAACGCTTCTTTTCGTTCATCTTCTTCCCCTTTAGTCATTGACATGGCTAAGATCTCTAAGGCTCAGCCTTCTCCCAATGTAAATATTGCTGCTTTTACATTTAATAAAAAGTCTCCATCTTTGCAGTACGCTGATGTGTGTAATTATGTTCATAGTTATTTATATTTGTTAGATGACTTGAGCACAATAACCATAGGAGTTGTACAGACTGCTCATACAGATGTATCCCTAGAACCTGTACAATCTTCATACTTTCTAGTTCCCAGCAGAAAGCCAGGAGACATTCCAATATTCTTTTACAAAGGGCCCCAAAGTCCTTCTGATTTAGAAGATGATGACAAAAATGATGATACTGAAAGATTACAACTACGTCGTTATAGTCAGCAATCTAAAGACATCATTAAAAATATAGGCTATGACTTCAGAACTGGCCTCAATAGTAGAAAAAGAAGAAAAATGCCTGTTCGTATTCCTCCTCTGAAATATGGAAGGACAAAATGCGGATTGGGCTATACTGCTCCTACTCCTTTTATCAATATTGTTCATGAAGATCCCGAATCTGACGAAGATAAGAGATCTGATTCTTCTAGTACTACCTCTTGGGATTCCGATACGAGTATCAGTGATTTCTACTGTAATATTCTTTCTTCCAACATGGTCTCCATTGACCGTTCTGAAGAAAGTGATGAAGACGAAGATGAGTTTGAAATCTCACCTGAATCAGAACAATGGGCCCAAAGGTTGGATAATCAATGGGAGTTCCGTTTCGAGCAAAAAGAACCTCCGACTGAAGACAAACTTGTTCAAATAGATGTTGGTGAAGAGGGATCCCCCAAACCAATATTCATCAGTGAAAGTCTTTCAAAAACTGATAAGCAAGACATGATCAAACTCATCCGTGATTACATCGATGTCTTCACTTGGAGTTATGAAGATATGCCAGGACTTGATCCACAAATTGCAACTCACAAGCTCAATATCTTGCCGAATGCTAAATCGGTCAAACAACAACAACGACGATTTCGTCCAGATATCATGGATGCAATTGAAGCTGAAGTCAATAAACTCATGACCTCCGAGTTTATTAGAGAGGAACAACATCCCGATTGGGTGGATAACATAGTTACTGTCCTTAAAAAGACTGGCAAGATCAGAGTATGCATAGACTTCCGCGATCTCAATGCGGCATGTCCTAAAGACGAATTCCCTCTACCAATCACTGATGTCATGATCGATAATACCTGTGGGTTTGAACGGATGTCATTCATGGACGGGTATTCTGGGTACAATCAGATTAAAATATTTCTAGATGACGAGAAGCACACTTCTTTCAGAACACCGATCGGTACATACTGTTATACAGTTATGCCGTTTGGTCTCAAGAATGCAGGAGCAACTTATCAACGAGCTATGAGCTGTCACTCCCCGATCCTGGAATACGTATTTTAATACATAAACCGATAAATTATATTTATCTTGTATTTATACTATATTTCTTATGCTGTATTTCTTCATGCATTCCTAAAAATATTTGACAAAATATTATTTCCTAATTTATTTTCTGCATTTGGGCCTACAGTTTTGGCTCATTTGGGTAACCCATTCTTGGTTCACCAATGGTTCATCATGAACCCTTTGGTTCATCATGAACCCATGGGTCCAAGATCTTTATATATACTCATCTCATTCTCTTTCCTCTTATTTACTTCCTCCACCAACCAAATATTTCCTCCATCAACCAAGGCAAGTACCAACTTGCTCAAGAGATGGATCCATAATTTTGTCAATGATTTCTTACAAAATTATTTGCCAAAACATGTTCTTCTCCTCAATCTATACTAGTTTAGAACTTGGAAATTTCCATTTTGAAGCTTTAATTTTTGTAGATCTAGGTTTTAATCATTTTCGGATTTTGCATGGTTTGATCTACTTTAGTTGGATTTTATGGGTTTTTGATGCTTCCATGTGGAAGAGCATTCAGTTTCACCCAAGTTAGAACCTTGGAAATCTGGATTTGGAGTTCGGATGGCCAAGTTATGATGCTTTGAAGTTTGGGTTCAGCCATGGTATTCTTGCTGTTTGGAGAAGACAGTGAACAGTGTGCTCCTGTTTGAGCACGCTTCCTGTTGGAAGCGTGTCTCTCCCTGAGCTTGCGTGACTTTTCACGCAGCTCTCTCCCTGAGCTTGCGTGACTTTTCACGCCGTGACTTTTCACGCAGCTCTATCCCTGAGCTTGCGTGACTTTTCACGCAGCTCTCTCCCTGAGCTTGCGTGACTTTTCACGCAGCTCTCTCCCTGAGCTTGCGTGACTTTTCACACAGCTCTCTCCCTGAGCTTGCGTGACTTTTCACGCAGCTCTCTTCCTGAGCTTGCGTGACTTTTCACGCAGCTCTCTCCTTGAGCTTGCGTGACTTTTCACGCAGCTCTCTCCCTGAGCTTGCGTGACTTTTTACGCAGCTCTCTCCTTGAGCTTGCGTGACTTTTCACGTAGCTCTTCCCTTGAGTCTGCGTGACTTTTCACACAGCTCTTCCCTTGAGACTGCATGACTTTTCACGCACGCTGCCTTGAGTGAGCCTGAGTGAGCCTGCGTGACTTTTCACCCCTTGAGCGTGCGTGCTTTTGTGCGTACGCTTTTGATATTTTTATTAGATATTAGCACCGAACATGATATGGGCACTAATGTGACCCCGGAGAACAAAGTGTTCCTACCTGATACATGTACCTGAATGTCCCAGTTCTTGTTCATGCTCGACAAAAGACTCGTAACTCCACGTAGCATTTTTGCAATGATGCATTACACTAAGAAGGGTAGAACATGTTGACATACTGATTGACATGGATCCTCTTTGGGGTACTCGTACTAAAGTATGACTTTAGGAGGATAATCATGCAGGCTACAGCATGTTAGTCCAAGATTTCACCTAGGGTTAAACTAGGCAACTAAATATACTAGATGCATGGGGAGGGCAGAATCCCGAGATCGTGTTACACCAGCCGCCTTGAGATATTGTCTTGATGCGCCGGCTGGTATGCACGGATACTGTATCATCTGCAACGAGTGGATGACTGTATCCGATTAATTCCTGCTATATAATATATGTTTTGGCAAGGTGGCCTTACGAGGGACCTGTGCTCAATCATACCTATCTACGTAAACCCCTGGGTTGGCTAGCCTTGCTGGAAAGATACGATCTGAGGATTTTCTACATAACATGATGCGAGGATAACCTCGTCCCACTAGAAACCCGTAGACTTGATTGGCCGTGAAAATGACTTGCTTGTATCCTATTACCTTCCATAAATAACTGAGGAAAGCGGACTGTCATGGTACGTGATCCAACCCATGTTCTTGTTTGATTGTTGGGTTGGTTATCGTACTATGACAGGCTGTGGACCGAAGTTATGAACGGAAGACTTATTCTGGTTGTGGAGTGCTACTTCTGTGAATGACCGAGGAACGTGGTCTATCATGGTACATGATCCAACCCATGTTCTTGTTTGATTGTTGGGTTGGTTATTGTGCTGTGATAGGCTATCGACCGAAGTCACGATCAGGAGATTTTATTGCTTATACCTTTTAACTTATGTGAATGTTATAGAGTACGACACGTTCCGACTCCATACGGCAAGTTTTGTCCTTGTTTGGTTGTAAGGGTGCCATATGGGTTCGAAGATGTTGCGTTACCCTATAATAGTAGCATAAGTATTACTATTATCAATCATTCTATTAACTGGGTTTTTAATCTTAACTCTTGTGCCCCTTTGGCGGTATTTGCTATTCGGGGCTGACCCCGCTGGTTTTGTTTGGCCAGATCTCGTAGCAGAGCCGGAGGACACGATCTTCCTCCCTGACATCCATGGTGCATACTAGGAGCATGGCGGTTCGGGGACTCGAGTGTTTCTTCTCCACCACTCCTGTTTATACTTTTGCGGCGTTTAGCCACCGACACCTGTTAGCCGAATTACTTGATATTTTGTGTCAGTACAGAATTGTAAATAAACAGACTGCAGCTGTGTATAATTTTGTACTCCTGACTCTCTGAGATAGCTAAATTATAAAGCTAGTCTCTCATGATCATTTTGATGAAGCGTCGGGGATACCTTACTGCTTTATCTTTAATGTTTATTTATTTGCTGATGTGATTTGATTGATTGAGACATAGAACTCTGTGGGACCATAGAAGACTTGATTGTAGCATGTACCCCCAAGTCTCTCGATAGCCACGATCGCCGTATGACGTTACGTACCTCATATGGAGTAGCTGGCCTAGTCCGTCCCCGTATTTCGGTACTGGGGCGTGACAGGGTTTTAGTGGTGGCCCATGCAGGTCCTAATTTTCAGACTTGTGGGGTATTGCGAATTATTAGGAGTCTCAATCAAAACTTGTTCCCCTTGAAATTCTGTTTCGAATTCTCTGTCCTTGCCTTGATCTCTAACCTGACTTGCATCCTTGAAATCTTCCTCGTCCGGACTTGATAATCTTATATTCTTCTCTATAGGGGTGCTTCATTCTCAGTAGCGGGTGAGGCCCATGAGGAAGAGCAGCAAGAGCATGGCTCGACTGGGCAGCAACAGGGGAGAGAACCTTCTCCAATGCAGGCACGAGCAGAAATGGAACCAGAGGTAGTGTAGCCGCAGGTTATTGAAACTCCTACAGCACCAGCAGCGACGGCAGTACCAGACGCCGTATCACTCCTGGAGATCATCTGGGTGTTTCTTGTCACTAACCAACAGCAACAGACTCGACAGTAGGAGCAGAACGTGTTATTGAACCAAGGGATTCAGTTAGCTCTTGAGAGGAGTGTCGGGGCTGACTCGGGAGCATCAGGAAGGTTTCGTCGCTTGAACCCGAGGTATTTTGATGGCACGGAGGATGCCATCACTGCGGATGCCTGGATTCAAGACATTGAGGCCATTCTTGTGGCAGCCAAGGTTCCAGATGATGAGAAGGTTATTCAGGTCAAACTGGTACTTCAGGTTCTTGCCCGCGACTGGTGGGCATCAGAAGAAGTTGGTATAAGACGCCCTGTTCGTTGGACCACCTTCAGTGACAGATTCAAGGCCAAGTATTTTGGCGTAGTAGCTCGATATGAGCTCCAGCAGAAGTTTATCAGTCTCAAGCAAGCAGGCAAGACCGTAGATGGGTATACAGCAGAGTTTTATAGATTGTGCCGTTTTGCACCAGCAATGGTGGCAACGGAGCTAGAGAAAGCTATGAGGTTCCAGCAGGGACTTCATTTGGAACTATTATAGCTTGTGGAAGGACACGACTACCAGACGTTGGACGCTGTTTTGACGGCCGCTCGGAGGCACGAGCTTACCCAGCAGAGGTTGGCATCGAAGACAGGAGGTCAGAAGAGATCTCATTCCCAGGTTGAAGGAGGAGCAATACAGCGAACATCGGCACCAGCACCCGGTGTACGTATTCATGATGCAGGAGCGCCGCGGAGGACGGCCGTGTCAACTAATACAGCGCCAGTTCGGCATCAGCAGCCGAGAAACCAGCAACAGCGTCAGGGAGCACCCTAGGGCTGTACATTCTGTGGGAAGGAAGGGCACACGAGGGAGGTGTGCCAGTCAGCGAATGGCTTATGCTTGAGGTGTGGTAGTTCAGACCACCGTATTTCCATTTGTCCTATGATGCAGAGGCCAGGAGGGCCAGCTCAGCAGTTTCCAGCATTGCCAGCTCCGGTGGCAACCCCGAGTGGAGGGCCAGTATTAGCAGTAAGGCCCCTAGCCCAGCGTCTACCAACGCAGGCTCAGATGTTCCGCCAGACACAGGAAGCCGAAGGCCCTCAGATGCAGCAACAACATGGTCGAGGAAGGCCGCAACAAGGGGCTCCGTGGGGCCAGGCTCTCACATTGACCTTGGGAGAGGCTCTAGCGTCTAGTGACGTGGTGGCAGGTAAAATTCTCGTCACCTCATTTACCGCTGTAGCATTATTTGATTCAGGCGCTACTCATTCATTCATCTCTGCACAATATGCTACATGAATTGGATTAGAGTTTGAGGCATTGCTGGAGTGGATGGATATACTCACCGGCAATGGGCTCGTAGAAGTTAGCAGAGTACGCTTTTCATGTCCGGTAGAGGTGTGTGGGCATTTATTGCCCGCGTCATTGATTGAATTCCCTATGGGGAATTTTGATGTTATTCTTGGCATGGACTGGTTGAGAGACAGTCATGCGACAATTGATTGTAGAGGAGGTAGGGTCATATTCAGCGTTCCTGGGATGGAGCAGTTCATCTTTACTCGAACCTTTAAGAATCAGGCCGGAGGCGTCATCTCAGCAGCAGTATCAGAGCCAGGACAGATTCCGAGAGTGGTCGAAGATTTTCTCGATGTTTTCTCTGATGAGCTCCCAGGGATACCCCCAGTCAGAGAGGTAGAATTTAGCATTGAGTTAAACCCTGGAACGAGGCCTATTGCAGACAGAGTTTACAGAATGTCGCCGTCAGAACAGGATAAGTTGTATCAACATGAAGAAGAGTTGAAGTCTAAGGGATTCATCCGAGACAGTAAATCGCCCTGGGCCGCGCCAGTGATTCTAGTTCCCAAGAAGGATGGGTCGACGAGGATGTGCATCGACTACCGCAAGCTGAAT
The DNA here is from genome assembly GCA_029216955.1 of Iris pallida. NCBI lineage: Eukaryota > Viridiplantae > Streptophyta > Magnoliopsida > Asparagales > Iridaceae > Iris > Iris pallida. The sequence continues at coordinate 11,038,246 of JANAVB010020997.1, read as the reverse complement.
GCAGTAACAGTGAAGAATAAGTACCCGCTACCAAGGATTGATGACCTGTTTGACCAGTTGAGCAAGGCCAGCGTCTTTTCCAAGATCGATCTTCGGTCGGGATACTATCAAGTAAGAGTCCGGGAGCAAGACATACCGAAGACAGCATTCAGATCTAGATATGGGCATTATGAGTTTTTAGTAATGCCCTTTGGACTAACCAACGCCCCCGCAGTATTCATGGATTTAATGAACCGTATCTTTTTGTCGTATTTGGATAAATTTGTGGTGGTGTTCATAGATGACATTCTTGTCTATTGCAGCAGTGAAGAGGAGCATGAGAAATATCTTAGGACTGTCTTGCAGACATTGAGGGAGCATCAACTTTATGCGAAGTTCGACAAGTGTGAATTCTGGTTAGATCACATTTCGTTCCTGGGGCATGTAATTTTTGGGGCAGGAGTGTCAGTGGATCCGAAGAAGATTGAGGCCGTAGAGCATTGGCGAGTCCCGAGAACGGTTGCAGAAGTACGAAGTTTCTTAGGACTAGCTGGTTACTACAGAAGGTTCGTGGTGGACTTTGCCAGGATCTCTGTGCCCTTAACGCGTTTGACGCACAAGGACGTGGAGTTTGTTTGGTCAGCTAGCTGTCAGGCATCATTTGAAAATTAAAAAAGAGATTGATCTCAGCCCCGATCTTGACGCTTCCAGTAGGAGCAGGAGGCTTTACAGTATATTGTGACGCATCAGGGAAGGGTCTTGGATGTGTATTGATGCAGCATGGAAAGGTGATAGCATATGCGTCTCGACAGCTTCGAGACCATGAGAAGAATTACCCGACTCACGATTTGGAGTTAGCAGCTGTGGTGTTTTCACTCAAGTTGTGGAGGCACTATTTAAACGGAGATCGGGTAGAGATCTATACTGATCATAAGAGTTTGAAATACGTATTCACGCAGCAAGATTTGAACATGAGGCAAAGAAGATGGTAAGAACTACTGAAGGATTTTGACTTAGATCTTCAGTATCATCCAGGCAAGGCGAATATAGTTGCAGATGCACTGAGTAGGAGAGACAGTGCCTTTATCTTGACCTCGCAGAAGCATATTTTAGAAGACCTTCAGAGTATGGAAATCGAACTAGTTTTGCCAAGGGATATAGGAAGAATGACCAGTATACAGATTCAGTCAACCTTAGTAGAGAGGATAAGGGCAGCACAAGCAGGAGATCCACAGATTCAGAAGTTACGGTCGGAGTGTGAATCAGGCCGTAGGAAGGAGTTAGTGATTCATGAAGATGGTATGCTCAGGTTTGGAAACAGACTCTGTGTACCGAGTGGAGACCTTCGGCAAGAAGTTATGTCCGAAGCTCATAGTTCTATTTACTCCATTCATCCAGGAGGAACGAAGATGTATCGAGATATCAGGCAGTACTTTTGGTGGAATGGCATGAAAAGAGAGATAGCGAGATTTGTATCAAAGTGTCTGGTATGTCAGCAGGTGAAAGCCGAGCAGCAGAGACCAGCAGGGTTGCTACAGCCGCTTCCTATCCCAGAATAGAAATGGGAGCACATCACGATAGATTTTGTGACCGGTTTATCTAGATCCCCGGCTGGCAAGAATACAGTCTGGGTAATAGTAGATCGACTCACGAAGGTTGCTCATTTCCTTCCCTTCCGAGTTGGACAGACTACTGAGCAGTTAGCAGAAATGTACATGAAGCAGATAGTAAGGCAGCACGGTATTCCAGTTAGTATAGTATCAGATCGGGATACGCGGTTTACTTCCCATTTTTGGCGGAGCTTACACCAAAGTTTGGGAACCAAGTTAAGATTCAGTACTGCTTATCATCCACAAACCGACGGGCAATCAGAAAGAACCATTCAGACGTTAGAAGATATGCTACGGGCATGTACCTTGGATTTTGGCGGATCTTGGGAGGACCACCTTCATCTAGTGGAGTTCTCCTATAACAACAGCTATCAGGCTAGCATTCAGATGGCCCCGTTCGAAGCATTGTACGGAAGGAAGTGCAGGTCCCCTTTGGCATGGGACGACATCGGAGAACGGAAGCTGTTGGGGCCAGAGATGATCACGCAGACTGTGGAGATAGTTAAGTTGGTCAGAGAACGCCTCGAGTTGCGTAGGACCGACATCGTCATTGGGCAGATCAGCATCGTAGGCCTCTAGAGTTCAGAGTTGGCGACCAAGTGTTTCTGCGGATTTTGCCTACTCGGGGTATCATCAGATTTGGGACCCGAGGAAAGCTTAGTCCAAGATACGTTGGTCCTTTTAAGATTCTCGCTCGGGTAGGCGATGTGGCTTATCGACTTGCCCTTCCGCCTTCGTTAACTGGCATACATGATGTGTTTCATGTGTCCCAATTACGTGGGTATGTCCCGGATCCGAGTCATGTCCTTGATCATTCTGAGTTAGTCGTTGGTACCGACCTAACTTACGAGGAACAACCCGTATCTATTTTAGACCGGCGAGAGAAGGTACTCAAGAATCGAACGATAAGTCTTGTCCGTGTTTCTTGGAACCATCACTCTCCGGGAGAGTCAACCTGGGAGTGCGAGGACGAGATCAGATCTCGGTATCCGTATTTGTTTGACTGATAAGGTATATTTTTGCACCTTATTGACACGATTCCATGCTTATCTGCACCTGCTTGTTTTGCACTTTGTGATGTATGATAATAACTGCTATGATAGTTAACTTATATATGATTGTGCCTTGCTTGCCCTGATTTCACTATCCTGTCTTGGCTGGAATTTCGAGGACGAAATTTTTCTAAGAAGGGTAGAGATATCACTCCCCGATCCTGGAATACGTATTTTAATACGTAAACCGATAAATTGTATTTATCTTGTATTTATACTATATTTATTATGCTGTATTTCTTCATGCATTCCCAAAAATATTTGACAAAATATTATTTCCTAATTTATTTTCTGCATTTGGGGCTACAGTTTTGGCTCATTTGGGTAACCCATTCTTGGTTCACCAATGGTTCATCATGAACCCTTTGGTTCATCATGAACCCATGGGTCCAAGATCTTTATATATACTCATCTCATTCTCTCTCCTCTTATTTACTTCCTCCACCAACCAAATATTTCTTCCATCAACCAAGGCAAGTACCAACTTGCTCAAGAGATGGATCCATAATTTTGTCAATGATTTCTTACAAAATTATTTGCCAAAACATGTTCTTTTCCTCAATCTATACTAGTTTAGAACTTAAAAATTTCCATTTTGAAGCTTTGATTTTTGTAGATCTAGGTTTTAATCATTTTCGGATTTTGCATGGTTTGATCTACTTTAGTTGGATTTTATGGGTTTTTGATGCTTCCATGTGGAAGAGCATTCAGTTTCACCCAAGTTGGAACCTTGGAAATCTGGATTTGGAGTTCGGATGGCCAAGTTATGATGCTTTGAAGTTTGGGTTCAGCCGTGGTGTTCTTGCTGTTTGGAGAAGACAGTGAACAGTGTGCTCCTGTTTGAGCACGCTTCCTGTTGGAAGCGTGTCTCTCCCTGAGCTTGCGTGACTTTTCACGCAGTTTGCGTAACTTTTCACGCAGCTCTCACCCTGAGCTTGCGTGACTTTTCACGCAGCTCTTCCCTTGAGTCTGCATGACTTTTCACGCCGCTCTTCCCTTGAGACTGCGTGACTTTTCACGCACGCTGTCTTGAGTGAGCCTGAGTGAGCCTGCGTGACTTTTCACCCCTTGAGCGTGCGTGCTTTTGTGCGTACGCTTTTGATATTTTTATTAGATATTATATGCCCATTTTATATCCTTACGTCTTTTGTCCCGAGCATAATATGAGCACTAATGTGACCCCGGAGAACAAAGTGTTCCTACCTGATACATGTACCTGAATGTCCCAGTTCTTGTTCATGCTCGACAAAAGACTCGTAACTCCACGTGGCGTTTTTGCAATGATGCATTATACTAAGGAGGGTAGAACATGTTGACATACTGATTGACATGGATCCTCTTTGGGGTACTCGTACTAAAGTACGACTTTAGGAGGATAATCATGCAGGCCACAGCATGTGAGTCCAAGATTTCACCTAGGGTTAAACTAGGCAACTAAATATACTAGATGTATGGGGAGGGCAGAATCCCGAGATCGTGTTACACCAGCCGCCTTGAGATATTGTCTTGACGCGCCGGCTGGTCTCCACGGATACTGTGTCATCTGCAACGAGTGGATGACTGTATCCGATTAATTCCTGCTATATAATATATGTTTTGGCAAGGTGGCCTTACGAGGGACCTGTGCTCAATCATACCTGTCTACGCGAACCCCTGGGTTGGCTAGCCTTGCTGGAAAGATACGATCTGACGATTTTCTATATAACATGATGCGAGGATAACCTCGTCCCACTAGAAACCCGTAGACTTGATTGGCCATGAAAATGACTTGCTTGTATCATATTACCTTCCGTGAATAACTGAGGAAAGCGGACTGTCATGGTACGTGATCCAACCCATGTTCTTGTTTGATTGTTGGGTTGGTTATCGTACTATGACAGGCTGTGGACCGAAGTTATGAACGGAAGACTTATTCTGGTTGTGGAGTGCTACTTCTGTGAATGACTGAGGAACGTGGTCTATCATGGTACATGATCCAACCCTTGTTCTTATTTGATTGTTGGGTTGGTTATTGTGCTGCGATAGGCTATCGACCGAAGTCACGATCAGGAGATTTTATTGCTTATACCTTTTAACTTATGTGAATGTTATAGAGTACGACACGTCCCAACTCCATGCGGCACCTTTTGTCCTTGTTTGGTTGTAAGGGTGCCATATGGGTTCGAAGATGTTGCGTTACCCTATAATAGTAGCATAAGTATTACTATTATCAATCATTCTATTAACTGGGTTTTTAATCTTAACTCTTGTGCCCCTTTAGCAGTACTTGCTATTCGGGGCTGACCCCGCTGGTTTTGTTTGGCCAGATCTCGTAGCAGAGCCGGAGGACACGATCTTCCTCCCTGACATCTATGGTGCATACTAGGAGCATGGCGGTTCGGGGACTCGAGTGGGTTTCTTCTCCACCACTCCTGTTTATACTTTTGCGGTGTTTAGCCACCGGCACCTGTTAGCCGGATTACTTGATATTTTGTGTCAGTACAGAATTATAAATAAACAGACTGCAGCTGTGTATAATTTTGTACTCCTGACTCTCTGAGATAGCTAAATTATAAAGCTAGTCTCTCATGATCATTTTGATGAAGCGTCGGGGATGCCTTACTGCTTTATCTTTAATGTTCATTTATTTGTTGATGTGATTTGATTGATTGAGACATAAAACTCTGTGGGACCATAGGAGACTTGATTGTAGCATGTACCCCCTAGTCTCTCGACAGCCACGATCGCCGTATGACGTTACGTACCTCATATGGAGTAGCTGGCCTAGTCCGTCCCCGTATTTCGGTACTGGGGCGTGACAAGATTTTAGTGGTGGCCCATGCAGGTCCTGATTTTCAGACTTGTGGGGTATTGCAAATTATTAGGAGTCTCAATCAAAACTTGTTCCCCTTGAAATTCTGTTTCGAATTCTCTGTCCTTGCCTTGATCTCTAACCTGACTTGCATCCTTGAAATCTTCCTCGTCCGGACTCGATAATCTTATATTCTTCTCTATAGGGGTGCTTCATTCTCAATAGCGGGTGAGGCCCATGAGAAAGAGCAGCAAGATCATGGCTCGACTGGGCAGCAACAGGGGAGAGAACCTTCTCCAGTGCAGGCACGAACAGAAATGGAACCAGAGGCAGTGCAGCCGCAGGTTATTGAAACTCCTGCAGCACCAGCAGCGACGGCAGTACCAGACGTCGTATCACTCCTAGAGATCATCCGGGGGTTTCTTGTCACTAACCAACAGCAACAGACTCGGCAGTAGGAGCAGAACGTGTTGTTGAACCAAGGGATTCAGTTAGCTCTTGAGAGGAGTATCGGGGCTGACTCGGGAGCATCAGAAAGGTTTCGTCGCTTGAACCCGAGGTATTTTGATGGCACAGAGGATGCTATCACTGCGGATGCCTGGATTCAAGACATTGAGGCCATTCTTGTGACAGCCAAGGTTCCAGATGATGAGAAGGTTGATCAGGTCAAACTGGTACTTCAGGATCTTGCCCGCGACTGGTGGGCATCAGAAGAAGTTGATATAAGATGCCCTGTTCATTGGACCACCTTCAGTGACAGATTCAAGGCCAAGTATTTTGGCGTAGTAGCTCGATATGAGCTCCAGCAGAAGTTCATCAGTCTCAAGCAAGCAGGCAAGACCGTAGATGGGTATGCAGCAGAGTTCTGCAGATTGTGCCGTTTTGCACCAGCAATGGTGACAACGGAGCCAGAGAAAGCTATGAGGTTCGAGCAGGGACTTCATTTGGAACTATTACAGCTTGTGGAAGGACACGACTACCAGACGTTGGACGCTATTTTGACGGCCGCTCGGAGGCACGAGCTTACCCAGCAGAGGTTGGCATCGAGGACAGGAGGTCAGAAGAGATCTCATTCCCAGGTTGGAGGAGGAGCAATGCAGCGAACATCGGCTCCAGCACCCGGTGTACGTATTCATGATGCAGGAGCGCCGCGAAGGACGGTCGTGTCAACTAATACAGCGCCAGTTCGGCATCAGCAGCCGAGAAACCAGCAACAGCATCAGGGAGCACCCCAGGGCTGTACATTCTGTAGGAAGGCAAGGCACACGAGGAAGGTGTACCGGTCAGCGAATGGCTTATGCTTGAGGTGTGGTAGTTCAGACCACCGTATTTCTACTTGTCCTATGATGCAGAGGCCAGGAGGGCCAGCTCAGCAGTTTTCAGCATTGCCAGCTCCGGTGGCAACCCCGAGTGGAGGGCCAGTATTCGCAGTAAGGCCCCTAGCCCAGCGTCTACCAACGCAGGCTCAGATGTTCCGCCAGGCACAGGAAGCCGAAGGCCCTCAGAGGCAGCAACAACATGGTCGAGGAAGGCCGCAACAAGGGGCTCCGCGGGGCCAGGCTCTCACATTGACCTTGGGTGAGGCTCTAGCGTCTAGTGACGTGGTGGCAGGTAAAATTCTCGTCACCTCATTTCTCGCTGTAGCATTATTTGATTCAGGCGCTACTCATTCATTCATCTCTGCACAATATGCTACACGGATTGGATTAGAGTTTGAGGCATTGCCGGAGAGGATGGATATACTCACCGGTAATGGGCTCGTAGAAGTTAGCAGAGTGTGCTTTTCATGTCCGGTTGAGGTGTGTGGGCATTTATTGCTCGCGTCATTGATTGAATTCCCTATGGAGAATTTTGATGTTGTTCTTGGCATGGACTGGTTGAGAGACAGTCATGCGACAATTGATTGTAGAGGAGGTAGGGTCATATTCAGCGTTCCTGGGATGGAGCAGTTCATCTTTACTCGAACCTTGAAGAATCAGGCCGGAGGCGTCATCTCAGCAGCAGTGTCAGAGCCAGGACAGATTCTGAGAGTGGTCGAAAATTTTCTCGACGTCTTCTCTGATGAGCTCCCAGGGATACCCCCAGTCAGAGAGGTAGAATTTAGCATTGAGTTGAACCCTGGAACGAGGCCTATTGCAGACAGAGTTTACAGAATATCGCCGTCAGAACAGGATAAGTTGTATCAATATGAAGAAGAGTTGAAGTCTAAGGGATTCATCCGAGACAGTAAATCGCCCTGGGCCGCACCAGTGATTCTAGTTCCCAAGAAGGATGGGTCAACGAGGATGTGCATCGACTACCGCAAGCTGAATGCAGTAACAGTGAAGAATAAGTACCCGCTACCAAGGATTGATGACCTGTTTGACCAGTTGAGCAAGGCCAGCGTCTTTTCCAAGATCGATCTTCGGTCGGGATACTATCAAGTAAGAGTCCGGGAGCAAGACATACCGAAGACAGCATTCAGATCTAGATATGGGCATTATGAGTTTTTAGTAATGCCCTTTGGACTAACCAACGCCCCCGCAGTATTCATGGATTTAATGAACCGCATCTTTTTGTCGTATTTGGATAAATTTGTGGTGGTGTTCATAGATGACATTCTTGTCTATTCCAGCAGTGAAGAGGAGCATAAGAAACATCTTAGGACTGTCTTGCAGACATTGAGGGAGCATCAACTTTATGCGAAGATCGACAAGTGTGAATTCTGGTTAGATTATATTTCGTTCCTGGGGCATGTAATTTTTGGGGCAAGAGTGTCAGTGGATCCGAAGAAGATTGAGGCCGTAGAGCATTGGCCAGTCCCGAGAACGGTTGCAGAAGTACAAAGTTTCTTAGGACTAGCTGGTTACTACAGAAGGTTCGTGGCGGACTTTGCCAGGATCTCTGCGCCCTTAACGTGTTTGACGCACAAGGACGTGGAGTTTGTTTGGTCAGCTAGCTATCAGGCATCATTTGAAGAATTGAAGAAGAGATAAATCTCAGCCCCAATCTTGACGCTTCCAGTAGGAGCGGGAGGCTTTACAGTATATTGTGACGCATCAGGAAAGGGTCTTAGATGTGTATTGATGCAGCATGGAAAGGTGATAGCATATGCGTCTCGACAGCTTCGAGACCATGAGAAGAATTACCCGACTCACGATTTGGAGTTAGCAGCTGTGGTGTTTTCACTCAAGTTATGGAGGCACTATTTATACGGAGATCGGGTAGAGATCTATACTGATCATAAGAGTTTGAAATACGTATTCACGCAGCGAGATTTGAACATGAGGCAAAGAAGATGGTTAGAACTACTGAAGGATTTTGACTTAGATCTTCAGTATCATCCAGGCAAGGCGAATATAGTTGCAGATGCACTGAGTAGGAGAGACAGTGCCTTTATCTTGACCTCGCAGAAGCATATGTTAGAAGACCTTCAGAGTATGGGAATCGAAGTAGTTTTGCCAAGGGATATAGGAAGAATGACCAGTATGCAGATTCAGTCAACCTTAGTAGAGAGGATAAGGGCAGCACAAGCAGGAGATCCACAGATTCAGAAGTTATGGTCGGAGTGTGAATCAGGCCGTAGGAAGGAGTTAGTGATTCATGAAGATGGTACGCTCAGGTTTGGAAACAGACTCTGTGTACCGAGTGGAGACCTTCGGCAAGAAGTTATATCCGAAGCTCATAGTTCTATTTACTACATTCATCCAGGAGGAACGAAGATGTATCGAGATATCAGGCAGTACTTTTGGTGGAATGGCATAAAAAGAGAGATAGCGAGATTTGTATCCAAGTGTCTGGTATGTCAGCAGATGAAAGCCGAGCAGCAGAGACCAGCAGGGTTGCTACAGCCGCTTACTATCCCAGAATGGAAATGGGAGCACATCACGATAGATTTTGTGACCGGTTTACCTAGATCCCCGGCTGGCAAGAATACAGTCTGGGTAATAGTAGATCGACTCACGAAGGTCGCTCATTTCCTTTCCTTTCGAGTTGGAAAGACTACTGAGCAGTTAGCAGAAATGTACATGAAGTAGATAGTAAGGCAGCACGGTATTCCAGTTAGTATAGTATCAGATCGGGATACGCGATTTACTTCCCATTTTTGGCGAAGCTTACACCAAAGTTTGGGAACCAAGTTAAGATTCAGTACTGCTTATCATCCACAAACCGACGGGCAATCAGAAAGAACCATTCAGACGTTAGAAGATATGCTACGGGCATGTACCTTAGATTTTGGCGGATCTTGGGAGGACCACCTTCATCTAGTAGAGTTCTCCTATAACAACAGCTATCAGGCTAGCATTCAGATGGCCCCGTTCGAAGTATTGTACGGAAGAAAGTGCAGGTCCCCTTTGGCATGGGACGACGTCGGAGAATGGAAGCTGTTGGGGCCAGAGATGATCACGCAGACTGTGGAAATAGTTAAGTTGGTCAGAGAACGCCTTCGAGTTGCGCAGGACCGACATCGTCATTGGACAGATCAGCATCGTAGGCCTCTAGAGTTCAGAGTTGGCGACCAAGTGTTTCTGCAGATTTTGCCTACTCGGGGTATCATCAGATTTGGGACCCGAGGAAAGCTTAGTCCAAGATACGTTGGTCCTTTTAAGATTCTCGCTCGGGTAGGCGATGTGGCTTATCAACTTGCCCTTCCACCTTCGTTAACTGGCATACATGATGTGTTTCATGTGTCCCAATTACGTGGGTATGTCCCGGATCCGAGTCATGTCCTCGATCATTCTGAGTTAGTCATTGGTACCGACCTAACTTACGAGGAACAACCCGTATCTATTTTAGACCGGCGAGAGAAGGTACTCAAGAATCGGACGATAAGCCTTGTCCGTGTTTCTTGGAACCATCACTCTCCGGGAGAGTCAACCTGGGAGCGCGAGGACGAGATCAGATCTCGGTATCCGTATTTGTTTGACTGATAAGGTATATTTTTGCACCTTATTGACACGATTCCATGCTTATCTGCACCTGCTTGTTTTGCACTTTGTGATGTATGATAATAACTGCTATGTTAGTTAACTTATATATGATTGTGCCTTGCTTGCCCTGATTTCACTATCCTGTCTTGGCTGGAATTCCGAGGACGGAATTTTTCTAAGAAGGGTAGAGATGTCACTCCCCGATCCTGGAATACGTATTTTAATACGTAAACCGATAAATTATATTTATCTTGTATTTATACTATATTTATTATGCTGTATTTCTTCATGCATTCCCAAAAATATTTGACAAAATATTATTTCCTAATTTATTTTCTGCATTTGGGCCTACAGTTTTGGCTCATTTGGGTAACCCATTCTTGGTTCACCAATGGTTCATCATGAACCCTTTGGTTCATCATGAACCCATGGGTCCAAGATCTTTATATATACTCATCTTATTCTCTCTCCTCTCATTTACTTCCTCCACCAACCAAATATTTTCTCCATCAACCAAGGCAAGTACCAACTTGCTCCAGAGATGGATCCATAATTTTGTCAATGATTTCTTACAAAATTATTTGCCAAAACATGTTCTTCTCGTCAATCTATACTAGTTTAGAACTTGGAAATTTCCATTTTGAAGCTTTGATTTTTGTAGATCTAGGTTTTAATCATTTTCGGATTTTGCATGGTTTGATCTACTTTAGTTGGATTTTATGGGTTTTTGATGCTTCCATGTGGAAGAGCATTCAGTTTCACCCAAGTTGGAACCTTGGAAATCTGGATTTGGAGTTCGGATGGCCAAGTTATGATGCTTTGAAGTTTGGGTTCAGCCATGGTGTTCTTGCTGTTTGGAGAAGACAGTGAACAGTGTGCTCATATTTGAGCACGCTTCTTTTTGGAAGCGTGTCTCTCCCTGAGCTTGCGTGACTTTTCACGCAGCTCTCTCCCTGAGCTTGTGTGACTTTTCACGGAGCTCTCTCCCTGAGCTTGCGTGACTTTTCACGTAGCTCTCTCCTTGAGCTTGCGTGACTTTTCACGCAGCTCTCTCCCTGAGCTTGAGTGACTTTTCACGCAGCTCTCTCCCTGAGCTTGAGTGACTTTTCACGCAGCTCTCTCCTTGAGCTTGCGTGACTTTTCATGCAGCTCTCTCCCTGAGCTTGCGTGACTTTTCACGCAGCTCTCTCCCTGAGCTTGCATGACTTTTCATGCAGCTTTCTTCCTGAGCTTGCATGACTTTGCACGCAGCTCTCTCCTTGAGCTTGCGTGACTTTTCACGCAGCTCTCTCCCTGAGCTTGCGTGACTTTTTACGCAGCTCTCTCCTTGAGCTTGCGTGACTTTTCACGCAGCTCTCTCCCTGAGCTTGTGTGACTTTTCATGCAGCTCTCTCCTTGAGCTTGCGTGACTTTTCACGCAGCTCTCTCCTTGAGCTTGCATGACTTTTCACGCAGCTCTTCCCTTGAGTCTGCGTGACTTTTCACGCAGCTCTTCCCTTGAGACTCCGTGACTTTCCACGCATGCTGCCTTGAGTGAGCCTGAGTGAGCCTGCGTGACTTTTCACCCCTTGAGCGTGCGTGATTTTGTGCGTACGCTTTTGATATTTTTATTAGATATTATATGCCCATTTTATATCCTTACGCCTTTTGTCCCGAGCATGATATGAGCACTAATGTGACCCCGGAGAACAAAGTGTTCCTACCTGATACATGTACCTGAATGTCCCAGTTCTTGTTCATGCTCGACAAAAGACTTGTAACTCCACGTGGCGTTTTTACAATGATGCATTACACTAAGGAGGGTAGAACATATTGACATACTGATTGACATGGATCCTCTTTGGGGTACTCGTACTAAAGTACGACTTTAGGAGGATAATCATGCAGGCCACAGCATGTGAGTCCAAGATTTCACCTAGGGTTAAACTAGGCAACTAAATATACTAGATGCATGGGGAGGGCAGAATCCCGAGATCGTGTTACACCAGCCGCCTTGAGATATTGTCTTGATGCGCCGGCTGGTCTCCACGGATACTGTGTCATCTGCAAAGAGTGGATGACTGTATCCGATTAATTCCTGCTATATAATATATGTTTTGGCAAGGTGGCCTTACGAGGCACCTGTGCTCAATCATACATGTCTACGCGAACCCCTGGGTTGGCTAGCCTTGCTGGAAAGATACGATCTGAGGATTTTCTATATAACATGATGCGAGGATAACCTCGTCCCACTAGAAACCCGTAGACTTGATTGGCCGTGAAAACGACTTGCTTGTATCCTATTACCTTCCGTGAATAACTGAGGAAAGCAGACTGTCATGGTACGTGATCCAACCCATGTTCTTATTTGATTGTTGGGTTGGTTATCGTACTATGACAGGCTGTGGACCGAAGTTATGAACGGAAGACTTATTCTGGTTGTGGAGTGCTACTTCTGTGAATGGCTGAGGAACGTGGTCTATCATGGTACATGATCCAACCCATGTTCTTGTTTGATTGTTGGGTTGGTTATTGTGCTGCGATAGGCTATCGACCGAAGTCACGATCAGGAGATTTTATTGCTTATATCTTTTAACTTATGTGAATATTATAGAGTACGACACGTCCCGACTCCATGCGGCACCTTTTGTCCTTGTTTGGTTGTAAGGGTGCCATATGGGTTCGAAGATGTTGCGTTACCCTATAATAGTAGCATAAGTATTACTATTATCAATCATTCTATTAACTGGGTTTTTAATCTTAACTCTTGTGCCCCTTTGGCGGTACTTGCTATTCGGGGCTGACCCCGCTGGTTTTGTTTGGCCAGATCTCGTAGCAGAGCCGGAGGACACGATCTTCCTCTCTGACATCCATGGTGCATACTAGGAGCATGGCGGTTCGGGGACTCGAGTGGGTTTCTTCTCCACCACTCCTGTTTATACTTTTGCGGCGTTTAGCCACCGGCACCTGTTAGCCGGATTACTTGATATTTTGTGTCAGTACAGAATTGTAAATAAACAGACTGCAGCTGTGTATAATTTTGTACTCCTGACTCTCTGAGATAGCTAAATTATAAAGCTAGTCTCTCATGATCATTTTGATGAAGCGTCGGGGACGCCTTACTGCTTTATTTTTAATGTTTATTTATTTGCTGATGTGATTTGATTGATTGAGACATAGAACTCTGTGGGACCATAGGAGACTTGATTGTAGCATGTACCCCCTAGTCTCTCGACAGCCACGATCGCCGTATGACGTTACGAACCTCATATGGAGTAGCTGGCCTAGTCCGTCCCCGTATTTCGGTACTGGGGCGTGACATGAGCACTATATTCCGTGAACATTTGCAGAAAACAGTCGAATGCTACGTTGATGATATTCCAGTCAAAAGTCGACAAAAGGAGGATCATATCCAAGATTTGAAGACTATATTTGATCTAATGCGTAAGCATCAATTAAAGATGAACCCTACTAAGTCCTTCTTAGGCGTCTCTAGTAGTAAATTTCTCGGCTTCGTTATTACCTCTAAAGGTATACACGTGGATCCCGAGAAGATCAAAGCCATCCAAGAGATGCGTCCTCCACGCACCTTAAAAGAGCTACGAGGATTTCAAGGAAGGATCGCTTATATCAGGAGATTCATCTCTAATTTATTAGGACGCTGCAGACCATTCAACAAACTTATGAAGAAAGGTGTTTCTTTTGTCTAGAATGATGAATGTCAGAAAGCATTCGATGATATAAAACAATATCTGATGAGCCCTCCAGTATTGGTACCTCCCGTTTCAGGAATTCTATTTCTTCTATATACTCGAGCAATGAGTCATTCATTGGGTGCATTACTCGCTCAAAAGAATCAAAATGGTCATGAACAAGCCATTTACTATCTCAGTCGTACTATGACCGGAGCTGAACCTCGATATTCACCGGTCGAAAAAGAATGTCTAGCCTTGATGTTCGCTGTTCAAAAGACACGACATTATATCATTGGCCAGACTATTCATGTCATCTCCAGAATCAATCCTATACGAATCATGATGAAGAAACCCAGTGTTTTGAATTCTCGATTAGCTAACTGGGGAATCCTACTTGCTCAGTATGACATGCATTATATTCTCAGAAGTCAGTTAAAGGACAAGCTTTAGCTGATTTTCTGGCTGCTCATTCAATTCCAGAAGATTCAAAACTCTATGACGAAATTCCAGATGAAGTCCTAGATTCAAACCAAATTGCTGAAGAAGATCCTACTTGGCGTCTATTCTTTGATGAAGCTTCAAGGATAGGTCCTAATGGTGATATTGTCGCTGGAGTTAGAATCGTTCTTGTATCGCCAGAAGGTCTTGCTATCCAAAGAGCTTATTCTCTTGATCAGCCGTGTTCAAACAACGTAGCTGAGTACAATGCATTACTCATTGGTCTTCAACTCGCTAAACATCTAAATATTTAACATTTGGAGGCGTACGGAGACTCTAAACTCATTGTCAATCAGATAAGGGGTACTTATAAAGTTCGCCATCAAGATCTGGTTCCTTATCATAGATCAGCTATATCTATGGCTTCTTCGTTTGAAGAATTCTTCATTGAACATGTTAGGCGAGCATGTAACACAGAAGCTGATGCTCTAGCTAATCTTGTGGCGGTGTTGGCTATTTCGATTAGACGGCAACAAATGATTGTTGTTCGCAATCGAGAATTGTTTCATCTCGAAAACAATCTGACTCTAGGACTTCCAATTGACATTGAAGAATCAACATCTCATGACGTCAACACAACAAGAGGATTTGGATTTAGTCGTAAATCTTTATCATCTTCATCTGATTCCAGCATGGAATTCATCTTCAGTAACTCGGCCGAGAATCAAAATACGGATAAAGATTGGAGACTTCCTTTCTTAGATTTCGTATTGTATGATATTCTTCCAGATGATCCGAGTGAGGCAGCATCTATTAGACGACGATCACTCAGATTCTATTATAATCATACAACAAAAACCTTATATCGTCAAGCTTATGATGGTTTACTTCTTCGATGTGTTGCCGGTGACGAGGCTCAACAAATTATTCGCGAAGCACATGATGGAATTTGTGGAGCACATCAGCCTGGACCAAAACTTCAAGACCGTATTCGACGTATAGGTTATTATTGGCCCACTATGGTATCAGACGCCATCGAATATGCAAAGAAGTGTAAAGCTTGTCAAATCCATACGGATTTTATTCATCAACCTTCGGAATTTCTACATCCGACGGCAGCATTATGGCCCATCGAAGCTTGGGGCATGGACATTATCGGCCCGATCAATCCGCCGTCATCCAAAAGTCATCGGTTTATTCTCGCAATAACCGATTACTTCTCCAAATGGGCCGAAGCCATTCCTTTATCTGAAGTTAAGACGTCCAATGTCATCAGCTTTATTAAGCATCATGTCATCTACAGATTTGGTGTTCCTCGACGTATTATTCATGATAATGGACCACAGTTCGTCAGCCAGAAATTTACTCGATTCTGTGATGATCACCGGATCAATAATGTGGCTTCTACCGCATATAATCCGACAGCTAACGGATTAGCAGAAGCTTTCAACAAGACCATCATCAAACTCCTAAAGAAGTTTGTCCCTACTAACAAACGTAATTGGAGTGAGAAGCTCGGTGAATGTTTGTGGGCTTATCGCACTACAGTTCGTAATGCTACTAAATGTACACCCTTCTCTCTGGTGTATGGTTGCGAAGCTGTTCTTCCATTAGAGATTCAAATTCCTTCTTTAAGGATAGCAATCGCTAATGAACTCACTGCTGAAAATAATGATCGTCTTCGACTTCAGGAATTAGAAGCTCTGGATGAAAAGCGTTTATCTGCTCAACAGAATATTGAATTCTATCAAGCTAGGATCTCAAGAGCTTTTAATAAGAAAGTCAGAGTTCGAGTGTATCAAAAAGGAGAACTTGTTCTAACAGCCAGACGTCCTATGACTATGACTCATATGAGCAAGGGCAAATTTGAAGCAAAATGGGAAGGACCCTATATCGTGAGCAGAGTTTTCTCAAATGGAGCTTATCAACTCTCAGGATTGGATGGTCGAAAAGTTTTGATGCCTATTAATGGCAAATTCCTTAAAAAGTATTATGCATAAGTATAAATGTTTGTAATCATCAGACAAATTCATGTTTAGAAATAAAATCTTTATTTTATTTTAATCATGAATGATGATACATGATATTAAGGAAGATCATTTTCATCATTTTCTACATTTGGACGTGGGCCACTGCCGTCCTTCTCGAAGACGCGATCAGCAAAAGAACTGAGAACCTCTTTGCTGGAACCCACGAGGAACTTACAAGCAGCCATCCTCATGGCTTCTTCTTCTTCAGTCCTTCCTGGTTTGAGCAGGAAGTCCAGAATATCCCTTGGTAGCTTGGGTACAGACGAACCTTTGCCTGCTTCCTCCTTCTTCAATTGAATTGGATCAACAGGGCATTCTCCGGTGCCTTTCTGAATCTTCATGGCAATTCCAGCTTTCTTGGATGCTTCTTCAGACGACATTTTTATGTTTGAAAGAAGAAGTGTTAGTTCTTGTCAGATTTCTGCTATATTTATAGGCAGAAGTTCTACAAATAATGAAACATCACGTTCATCAGACGGTTCATCCATTCATTAATTGCGTTCATCTGACGGTTCACACATTCATTAATATTTGACTGTTCATCCCTTCATTTATTACGTTCGTCTGTTCATAATCTTCTATCAATTTATTAAGTGGGGATTCGTTATTTATCATATTTTCATAACCTCTGGATCAATTCCGAATCTACCTACTCATTTGTCATTTTTGACCTCTGCATAGAAATCAATCTATTTTCTTTTGAGTTCCTATATATTATCACGTCCATATTACCTCTGATAATATTATATACTCTAAAACAGAAAAGAAGGTTTTATTATCTATCATGTCCATAATTCATCCACAAATACAAATTATTGAGCATAGAAGAATTATCATTTCCATTCTCATTTCACCATAAAAAGTCTATTACATTTTCTTAGACTTTCTTACAAATCAGAATGGAAATCTATTACAATCTTAGATTTTCATTCTACACCACAACAATAACCTAATAGAGATCTATCTTCTTCTTTGGATCTTCTCCGTCGGACCTTCTCCGTCAGGTTCGTTGTTGGTGGCAATTCCTGATTGTCTGGGTCCCAGTCACGACCAGATCAGCAGGAATCAAACTCTGGTCTTCTCTCTCAGACGAGAGAAGAACCACAGAGTATGGCAGCTCGAAGGCGTCTTGCTACCAATACAACTGGTGGATTGGGAGCGACCTCTCAAAGGAGATAGGAATGTATCCCACATTGGGATACAATTCTTAGTTCTGCCTTGAAAGGAATTCTACTACCCGATTTCTCGGGGTAGAGCTGACTCCACCATCCAACTCTCGTGTATAAAGGCTCTTCCTACCATCTGAGGAAGACCCTTCTATCCCACGAAGAGTTCTGAGTTGTCTGATTTGCGCGTCAAAAGCGCACGAGCTCCCTGATGTTGGTGTCAGAAGAACGCTCCCCACAGTATCCAAATTGCCAATGCCAGTTCTAAAGAAAGTTTTCAGCCAAGCTTCTGCAGAGAACAGCAAGGAAAAAGAGAATTAATCAACAGAAATGTCATTTGGCACGCACTGGCTAGTCAGGCATATCCTGTTCAATCAGAGACAAAAATCCATAGTACGCATACTACATTGGACTTACCTTCAAGTTTGGTGCTAAGAATTGGCAAACCCATGTTTGATACAGTGCACATAAATCATTGCTTTCCTGTTTGAGAATGAAATCTCACAAAAAATTTCATTCTCAGAGAAGAAGAAGAAGAATGGGAGATGAGTATCTGTGAAACTCATCTATCTATTTAAAGGACAAAGTACAAGTCTATTCTTGGAAAAGATCCGTGTAAATAGCGCTCATAAATTATGGAATGAGTGTCACGTGTGCTTTGGAAGACAGCGCAACATTGGAAACAGTCAAAGAGTGCCACTTAATATTCTTCATTAATGCACGCTGTTCAAACACAAAAGTTGTACTACATTCTTCAAGACAGGCACTGATGGCCTTACAAAAGACAAAAGAAGAAGTGCAACATTTTCAAAAGAAAACAAAAGAAGCATAAAAGACACGCTCTATTTTGCAGAGCGGCTGAGCTTAGTGCCCAATTCTTCTACGCTCTTAACCCCCATGCGGTGTAACGGAGCCTTCAACATTTCACGCTGCTCTGCGAGGCTGCGCCCATCAGAAGAAGACGAGCCATCCAGGACAAAATTGCTCAAGAAATTCTTGGCTAATTGCATGGGATCGTCTTTGAACTCGAAGACTAGGGGCTCCGGTTCCTTACCCTCAAGAGTGGGATCACCATGGGCACAAAAATCCAACTTGCGTGCTTCTTTCTCAGTTTTCTCCTTTGGTGTCATGTTGACGTAAGATGAAGATTAAAAATGAATCTTCTCCCTGTTTATATAACAGAGCTCGCGGGCGGTTCATATTCTACCATAAATTGGACGCAATCAGTCTCGGAGAACGAAGAGTCATTATGACATTTAAATAAGTTCATTTGGATGTTTTCAAAGAACTTCGAAGTCTTTTCGACTTCCGAAAAATTTGAAGTCATCTCAGCGTGACTAAGTTCATTTTATTTATCTTATTTTCAAAGTATTTCGAAAATTTTGAAGTCTTTTCAATTTTCGAAAACTTTGAAGGGGGTTTTGTAGGCCTCAAAAATGAAAGTCACGCTGAGTTGATCAGAACAAGTCCAAAAGTCACGCTGAGTTGATCAGGACAATATTTAAAAGTCACGCTGGGAAACAGCTCATCATTTGTCAGAGTGTAATTATGACTGACAGCACGACAGTTGAAGAATATTTTCTCGTATGCCACGTATGCACAGAACTCGAGAGATCATAGCCGACTATTGCGTGACTTTCAAAATCTTCTTCAGCAAGACTCAACCTTCGTCAAGTTGGCGTACCAAAAGAGTTTCTTGTCATTTAATGCGACTGACAAAAGTAATCACTGTCAGAGATTTTGTGTCAGTCGAGGCACGCCGAATCAAGACAGCTGGCAGTCTTATCTCAAGTCTGCGTGTATTGTGAGATCTTCATCTCAAGTTTGCGTGGATTCTGAAGTTTTCTTCCTCAAGTCTGCGTGGATTTTGAAGCTTTTCGCCCCAAGTCTGCGTGGATCCTGAAGCTTCTTGCCCCAAGTTTGCGTAGATTTTGAAGCTTTTTGCCCCGAGTCTGCGTGGATTTTGTATTCAACAAGTCTGCGTAGATTTCAGCAAATTGGAGTACGTGGTAGCCATGCCACTGATCTCTCGCCTGCGTGTCCTGTAACTTGCACACGACTCATGCATGATTGCCATGTGTCCAACAGTTACAGGCCACGTCCAGTAACTTCTCACAACCTTGCGTATGTTAAATCCTGCGTGATTTTTAACTAAGCACAGGCTGTGAAGACAGTTATCTTTTTCAGTTATTTTTGACTCTATAAATGGAGTTCTTTTTCTCATTAATTGGACAGATACATAGTTATCTACTGTCAAAATTTTGAGAGCTTTTCTTCTTCGCATAGTCCAAGGAAAAAAGTGATCGTCTTCTAGATCAGATTCCCACAGTTGTAATTTTCCCAGAAACACAATAAATAAAGTGAATTTATTTATGAAAAACAACTACGATATCTCACAAATGCGAATCTTGACCTGCATGGGCCACCACTAAAAACGTGCTACGACCCGTACCCAAAGTAGGGGCACGAGAAGTGGGTATGTCCAGCCTACTCCTCAGTGTCGGCAACAAAACGCTGTCCTAGGTCACATATATCTAACACAGTATAAATGTACCTGTACAAGATATACTCTCCAATCATATAGAAGGTACAACTCATTCACAATTATAAGATGGAAATAGCACGATATGATAGATATAAAATCTCAAAAAGAGGATACAAATAGAAGAAAATAAGTCTAAGTGTCTAACAACACAAATCCCAACATCTCAAAATAATACAACTCAGAGTCCAACTCAAATAACATAATGTAAAACCTAACAGTCTAGTCTAGGCAAAATGGTAACATCCTCAACGCAAGCTAGATCCTGCTGAGGGTCCAAGTCACATGTATCATCTAAGCCGGCTTCGTAATAGGTATGGCAGAAGCCCTCCTCATTCTCTATAATATTTTTAATAGGTCCAGTCAGGACAGAAACGAGCACATATGTAATGCCCCCGAACCAGAATACTGGAGAGCGGGGGCGTACATAGCCAGCTACGTATATTGAAGTGTAACCCACCTCGCTATACGGTCATGGCTGTCTAGATATATGAGGGTTTAACTACAAGCCAACAGTCTCCTATGGTCATGAACAAGCCTATTGTCTCAATCTTAAGCAAGCAATAATAGTTACAAGATGTCAGACCACCAAATATATAATAGCAAGACGTCCCATACACTACATATTGGATGATCGTGAAGCTAGTCGTTACAAAATATCAGGACTAGCAAGAGTTTAGTCATACATGATCAACCCTAGGATCTGTCAATCATGTTACAGCCCGTAGGCAGACAGTAAATAAAGGTGCAATACGAGCTAACACGTGCTCGCCGGCTAAACGCCTCAAAAGAATAATTTTACAATAAAGTGGAAGGACAAAAAGAAACCCACTCGTTGCCAGGGTTACGCCTGGTGGTCACTATCTGGCTGGAAGACAGGTGGATCCCCTGGTGCTGCTCCGATATCTGGCCACATAAAACCAGCTGGGTCAGACCCCAGAAAAAGCAAGTGCCACAAAGGAGGCTTCACTTAGGAACTAAAACCAGCATATCACAATAGAATATTAAGGATAAATAATAAATAAAGAACTGATAATAATAGAGATAACAACAGTAAACTGAGTACGAAGAAACCATTCAAGTAGCCAGGTCACAACCCTTAAACCAAACAAGGACCGGGGTTGTAACCCTTCACCTAAATAGAAATCCTTCTCAAATACTATTGGTACAGTATAGACAATAAACGAAAAGAGGACACAGAACTGCTCCGGGAGCCAGGTTACAACCCTTAAACCAAACAAGGACCGGGGTTGTAACCCTTCGCCTGAACAGAACTGGACCCCTGATCTTTATTGCTAAGGCCAGCATAATTAATCATGGTATTAAGGTAAGGTAAAACATGACGGACATGGCATAGGATTGCAATAAGACAATAAACGAATAGAGGATACAGAACTGCTCTGGGAGCCAAGTTACAACCCTTAAACCAAACAAGGACCGGAGTTATAACCCTTCGTCTGAACAGAACTGGACCACCGATCGTTATTGTTAAGGCAAGCATCAATAATCATGTCATGTCACAATCTTGCACAAGATCAGGATAAGACTAAGCTGGAATAAACTCCATCCAATCAATTACGGCCAATCAAGAGTACGGCTTGATACTTTTAACTAATTAGGGTTATTATAGGCCTAGTTACTAGCAAGATGCAATGAGATTATCCCAACAGCCACAAGCCCTGCAGACCATCCAGGTTATCCGGGTAGAATGTCCGTTAATGAAGAATGCAACAAGTATCTGTGTGCTGGAAATGTGCCTACTCGTCGATAGGCTACAAGTTCACTTGAGCGCCCAGATAATGGGATTGCCTGTAGCTGGGAAATCTCTTCATGACTACTGGATTATTCTAGTTATTAGCCTTAGTTGAATTCAGTAGGTACCCCTGACCGTGGTACTCAGGGATTCCCATCCTAGACATGATGCAAGACAGTACCAGTTTATTTGTACAAACACAATCACGTACGGTGTCCAGAGCTTTCATACTTGTCATGTCAGGCTAGCTGTTGTAACAGCATATCGAGATATATCATGTTAGTTTACTTGTCAAGAGTGTGCCACAGCGGGCCACTATCGTATTCTATTCTTACATTATCATGAATGAGAGAAACTTGCATAAAATAACTAGTGACGTATTCTTGATGCCAAGGAAAAGATCTACAACTTTTATGTTAGGAGTTGGAAGAAATTCGAGCCACAATTCGGTCAATTAGGACATATAACAGTTAGAAATAGCCAAAATAGGCATTATGCGGCCTATTCTGCGACACCATATGCGGCTCAACTGCGACATGCGGCCTATGCGGCCCAACTGCGACACCATATGCGGCTCAACTGCGGCATGCGGCTTATGCGACCCAACTGCGGCACCATATGCGGCTCATCTGCGACATGCGGCCTATGCGGCCCAACTGCGACACCGTATGCGGCTCAACTGCGATATGCGGCTTATGCGGCTCATTCGCGACATCATATGCGGCCAACTGCGACATGCGGCTTATGCGGCTCATTCGTGACATCATATGCGGCCAACTGCGACATGTGCCTTATGCGGCTCAACTGCGACATCATATGCGGCTAACTACGACATGTGCCTTATGCGGCTCAACTGCGACATCATATGCGGCTAACTGCGACATGTGCCTTATGCGGCTCAACTGCGACATCATATGCGGCTAATTGTGACATCATATGCGGCTAATTCTGACATGTGTCTTATGCAGCTCAACTGCGACATCGTATGCGGCTAATTGCGACATCATATGCGGCCAACTGCGACATGTGCCTTATGCGGCTCAACTGCGACATCATTTGCGGCCAACTGCGACATACTGACAGAAGAACATAGAAATGACAAAAATACTTTTGGCCATATCTTCCTCATCCGAAGTCGAAATCAAGCGAAACAAAAGCCAAAACCGCATGAAATTGAATTCTCTACAACATAGAACTAATAGTTTTCGAAAATAAACAAGTTTTAGAGATCAAAACTAAGAAAACCAAAAAGCTACAAACTTAGATCTATAAGAACCCATCCATCAAATCCAAAAATGTCAAGTTCTAAAGAGCCTTAGAATCAAGTAAGGAAGATAATGGAACAATAAAACTTGAGATCCATTATGAAGCAAGTTTGCACTTGCCTAGCTCTCTTCCCTTGTAGGTGGAAGAGTAATGGTGGAGAAGAAGAAGTGAAGGAGAAGAATAATTGAAGAGAGAGAGAGTTAGGTAGAAATATAAATGAGGGTGGTGGTGGTAGGTAAGGGTTTTCTTTTGGTTCATGATAAACCCAAAACAAAACCAAACCAAGCTAAACCGAACCAAGCTAAGCCATAACCAATGACATGCCAAAATAACCATGCCAATGCAATATGCTCAAAATAAAATCATGGCTAGCTAACCATGACCACTAAAATACGGACACGAAATATGTACACGTATACAAAAATATGTAACACGAATTTCGAGGGTGACAACTCTACCCACATTAAAAGAATTTCGTCCTCGGAATTTAATTAAAGAGGCTAGAGGTGTCGGGACAAGTTACACTATCAGATGCAATCAATCAAGCAATCAAATATGCAAGGAAGGATTCGAAGTGTAAGGCATAAGAAAGATATTATACCTCACGAGTCGAACAGGTCAGGATATCGCGATCGGATATCATCCTTACGCTTCCATGTTGACTCACCCAAAGAGTGATGACCCCAAGCAACTCGGACTAACTTGATAGTCTTGTTCTTGAGTGTCTTCTCTCTTCGGTCCAATGTAGACACGGGCCTCTCCTCATACGAAAGGTTGGTACCAACAACCAATTCGAAATGATCCAGGATGTGGCTCGGGTCTGGGATATACTATCGTAGTTGGGATACATGGAATACGTCATGCACCTCACGTAGCGATGGTGGAAGAGCGAGACGATAGGATACATCTCCTACTCGCTCCAGAATGTCAAATGGCCCTATATACCTAGGACTAAGCTTTCTCTGCATGCCGAAATGAATGACGCCACGGTTAGGCGAAATCCTCAGGAATACATGGTCGCCGACAGAAAATTCAAAAGGATGCCAATGAGAATCGGCCCAATGACGCTGGCGATCTTGTGCAACTCGAAGATGATCTTTGACTCTCCTGACCACCTCAACGGTCTGAGCAATCATTTATGGACCGAGCATCTGCCTCTCTCCGATATCGTCCCATACTAGCGGGGATCGGCACTTCCTACCATACAGTACCTCGAACGGTGCCATCTGGATACTAGCTTGGAAACTGTTGTTGTACGAGAACTCTACCAGGTACAGGTGATCTTCCCACGAACTACCGAAGTCGAGTGTACAAGATCTCAAAATGTCTTCCAAGGTTTGTATGGTATGCTCTGACTGACCATCTATCTGTGGGTGATACGCTGAGCTGAACTGGAGGCGAGTCCCTAAACTCTCTTGCAGGCTATGCCAAAAGTGCAACGTAAATCTGGAATCTCTGGTACACCGTGCAATCTAACAACCTACCGGAGATACATCTCCGCTAGCTGAGCCGTCGACTGACCAACTCTGAATGGGAGAAAGTGAGCCACCTTCATGAGCCTGTCTATGACAACCCAAATAGCGTCTCTGCCAGCCGGGGATCTAGGCAATCCAGTCATAAAATCCATGGTTATATGCTCCAATTTCCACTCCAAAATTGGCAATGGTTGAAGTAGTCCAGCTGGTCTCTGATGTTCGGCCTTAACTTGTTGGCAGACTAAACAACGAAAGACAAACTGGGCTATCTTCCTCTTCATGCCATTCCACCAAAAGTGCTGGCGGATATCATGGTACATCTTCGTGCCACCGGGATGAATAAAATACTGTGAACTGTGGGCCTCTGCCATGATCTCCTCTCTGATATCTCCACTGGGTATACAAAGACGCTTACCATGTCGAAGTGTACCGTCTTCATGAATGCATAACTCTGGTCTTCGTCCCGTCTCACACTCTGCTCTGAGCCGCTGAAGCTTGGAATATGTCGACTGCGCTATCTGGATTCTTTCGACTATGCTGGACTGAACCTGCATGCTGGCCATCAATGCCATATTGGTAGGAAGGACAACTTCTATTCCTATCTTCGGAAGATCGGCTAATAACTCCGACTGCGTTGTGAGAAAATAAGCTCCAGCTCTCCTGCTCAATGCATCTGCAACAATGTTGGCCTTCCCAGGATGATACTACAAGTTGATGTCATAATCCACAAGCAGCTCTAGCCATCTCTCTGACACATGTTGAGATCCTTCGGGGTGAACACATACTTCAGACTCTTGTGGTCGATGAAAATCTCCACCCTATCTCCATACAAGTAGTGCCTCCAAAGCTTAAGTGCAAATACTACTGCTGCCAGCTCCAAGTCAAGGGTTGGGTAATTCCTCTCATGATCACGAAGTTATCGTGATTCATAAGCTATTACTTTCCCATGCTGCATCAGAACACATCCTAAACCTCTGCCTGAAGCATCACAATACACTGAGAATCCTCCGGTTCCATCTGGAAGCGTGAGAATAGGAGTCGTCATCAAGCCTCGCTTCAACCTCTCAAAAGAATCCTGACACTCTACTGTCCAAGCAAACTGCACATCCTTGCGGGTCAACTGGGTCAATGGCGCTGAAATTCGAGCAAAGTCTGAAACAAATCGCCGGTAGTAGCCGGCCAAGCCAAGAAAACTGTGAATTTCTGCCACTGTGCTAGGTACCGACCACGTTTTAATGGCCACGATCTTCTGGGGATCTACCTCCACTCCTCCTCTGGTAATGATATGACCCAAGTACGAATTGCGATCGAGTCAGAACTCGCATTTACTGAACTTGGCATACAACTGGTGTTCCCTGAGAATCTGGAGGACGATTCTGAGATGCTGCTCATGCTCCGCCTCACTCTTGCTGTAGACCAGGATGTCGTCTAGGAACACAATCATGAACTGATCCAAATAAGGCATAAAGATACGACTCATGAGGTCCATGAATACTGCCGGCGCATTAGTTGCTCCAAATGGCATCACAAGGAACTCCCAATGCCCATATCTCGATCTAAAAGCTGTCTTCGGGATGTCCTGCTCTCTGACCCTGATCTGATGGTATCCTGACCGCAAGTTGATCTTCGAGAATATTGTTGCCCCCTTAAGTTGATCAAACAAGTCATCTATCCTCGGGAGAGGGTATCTGTTCTTGATTGTCACTGAGTTCAAGGTACGATAATCTACACATAATCTGTACGTACCATCCTTCTTTTTCACAAGAAGCATCGGGGCTCCCCAAGGCGATCCACTAGCAAGAATGAATCCCTTGGTTCTGAGTTCTTTAATCATCTTATACAATATCTCTAGATCTGACGGTGCCATCCTGTAGACTCTCTCTGACACTGGGGCTGTCCCGGGAATCAAGTCGATGGTAAACTCGATCTCTTAATCTGGCGGCATCCCTGGAAGCTCTTCTGAGAAAACATCTGAAAACTCTTCGACTATCCAAGGTAACTGTACTACTGCTATTGCCATCCGTAACACTGGAGGAGAAGGTTCAACTTCGCCTCGGGAGAAGGAAAACTCCGGCTCGCCTGGAATGCTAAAAATAACCCTGCCAATGTGACAGTCTATCCTAGCATACTGGTCCCTCAACCAATCCATCCCTAAGACCACATCATAATCGGCCATCAGGAACTCTATCAATCTAGCGGGGAATTCTCTATCGCTAACTACGATCCGACACGAGGAAAACACTCTATCTACTCCCACAAGTCCGTTACCAGTAAGTATATTGAGCCTTACTGATAATGACTCGGGCTCCAGTCCTACCCGTGTTGCGAATCGTGCAGACAAAAATGAATGCGATGCACCACAGTCAAATAATACTGAAGCTGGAAAGGTGTTGACGAGAATAGTACCTGCCACTACCTCTCCTGGTGCTAATCCTTCTTCTTCCATGGTCAAGGCCAGCACTTGACCATGTCCTCTGGGTGTGGGTCCCCTCTGCTGAAAATTCCTCTGCCTGCTCTGGATCAGGGCTTGGGCTTGGGCATACTGCTGCGGTCTCTGCTGCTGGAATGCCTGGGCCTGCATCGGCAATGGCCTCAGGAACGGGTACTACAGCTGCTGCTGCTGCTGGACTGGTGCTGGTCCTCTAACTGAAGGACTAAAGAAGGCCGATAAACTTTCCCTGTTCGGGCAGTTCCCAACCCTGTAGTCCGGGGTACCACAAACCAAGCACAAACCCTGTGCTCTGCGACACTCTGATACCACATGTCCTGGCTTCCCGCAGTGTGAACATCCCACTGCGGAAGACTGCTTCTGCTTCTGCTGCTGAGGGTGCATCGGGGTAGAATGCTGAACCGACGTCACTGAGGCCGCCCGCCTCGGAGAGCTCCAATGGTCAAAGCCCTAGCTGCCGGGGCTGGTGCTGATGACTGATTCATCTGGCCGTGAGATCGCTTCTGACCTCCGATCCTATCCACGATCCTCTGGGAGGTATACTCATGCCTCCGGGCTGCTCTCAACACTGCATCAAAAGTATGATGCTCAAACTGCTCCATCGCCATTAAAATCTCTAGGTGGAGCCCCTGCTGGAACCGCTGGGCTCTATCGAACTCGGTCGCCACCAAGGTAGGAGCAAACCGACTAAGCCTGAAGAACTCGGCCGCATATCTATCGACCGTCCTGCCCATCTGCTTCAGATTGGTGAACCTCGTTTGTAGATTGTACCGAGCTACAGCATCGAAGTACTTGGTCTATAATCTCTTCCTGAATACTGCCCAGGTAATAGGGACCACTAATCCAACGGCCTGTGCCGCCCACCAACTACGGGCAAGATCCAATAGCTGCAGGCGCACCACGACCACCTTCTCGTTCTCTGGAGTCCTGGCTGCTTCTAGAATCACCTCTGTGTCCTGAAGCCATGCATCTACAGCGATCGCATCTTCATTGTCGTCAAAGAAATGAGGGTTCAAGCGCTTAAAACTGTTGGCCACGCTATTGCCCTGATGACCTCCTCTGGTCAAAGCATCTGCCACCGGCAGGTGCAAGGCATCTCCTCGACGATCCTGGGAAGCTAATAGGGACCTGATGAGACCCATCAAAGTGCCATCATCAGGCTCTACAGGCTGGACGGGCTGAATTGGTGGTTCTCCTCCGGTAGGCACGACTCTGGAGGCTACTCCTGAATGCTGGGCTTGATCTCCAGGTTGCAGCTGGTCCACGGAAGGTACTCCGCCTTGCTGATCGGCAGGCCCAGGAACAATGCTGCTAAAGAAGACGACATAAGGAACAATAAGGTAGGACCAGGATAGATCAACGATACAAGCATGTGATCAGGTCAAGATTTTCAGGGATTTGAAGATACGAACAGAGATCAAAGGCGAATACTGATTGAGACATCTATTTGGTAAACCCTCACATATCTTGATTTACAAGACCTGCATGGGCCACCACTAAAACCATGTAACGCCCCAGAACCAGAACACTGGAGAGCGGGGACGTACATAGCCAGCTATGTATATTGAAGTGCAACCCACCTCACTATACGGTCACGGCTGTCTAGATACATGAGGGTTTAACTACAACCCAACAGTCTCCTATGGTCATGAACAAGCCTATTGTCTCAATCTTAAGCAAGCAATAATAGTTACAAGATGTCAAAGCACCAAATATATAATAACAAGGCGTCCCATACATTACATATTGGATGATCATGAAGCTAGTCGTTACAAAATGTCGGGACTAGCAAGAGTTTAGTCATACATGATCAACCCTAGGATCTGTCAATCACGTTACAGCCCGTAGGCAGACAGTAAATAAAGGTGCAATGCGAGCTAACACGTGTTCGCCGGCTAAACGCCTCAAAAGAATAATTTTACAATAAAGTGGGAGGACAAAAAGAAACCCACTCGTTGCCAGGGTTACACCTGGTGGTCACCATCTGGCTGGAAGACAGGTGGATCCTCTGGTGCTGCTCCAATATCTGGCCACACAAAATCAGCTGGGTCAGAGCCCAGAAAAAGTAAGTGCCACAAAGGAGGCTTCACTTAGGAACTAAAACCAGCATATCATAATAGAATATTAAGGATAAATAATAAATAAAGAACTGATAATAATAGAGATAACAACAGTAAACTGAGTACGAAGAAACCATTCAAGTAGCCAGGTCACAACCCTTAAACCAAACAAGGACCGGGGTTGTAACCCTTCACCTGAATAGAAACCCGTCTCAAATACTATTAGTACAGTATAGACAATAAACGAAGAGAGGACACATAACTGCTCTGGGAGCCATATTACAACCCTTAAACCAAATAAGGACCGGGGTTGTAACCCTTCGCCTGAACAGAACTGGACCCCTGATCTTTATTGCTAAGGCTAGCATAATTAATCATGGTATTAAGGTAAGGTAAAACATGACGGATATGGCATGGGATTGCAATAAGATAATAAACGAAGAGAGGACATAGAACTGCTCCGGGAGCCAGGTTACAACCCTTAAACCAAACAAGGACCGGGGTTGTAACCCTTCGCCTGAACAGAACTGGACCCCCGATCGTTATTGTTAAGGCAAGCATCAATAAGCATGTCATGTCACAATCTTGCACAAGATCAGGATAAGACTAAGCTGGAATAACTCCATCCAATAAATCACGGCCAATCAAGAGTACGACTTGATACTTTTAACTAACTAGGGTTATCATAGGCCTAGTTACTAGCAAGATACAATGAGATTATCCCAACAGCCATAAGCCCTGCAGACCATCCAGGTTATCTGGGTCGAATGTCCGTTTATGAAGAATGCAACTCGTGACTGTGTGCTAGAAATGTGCCCTACTCGTCGGTAGGCTACAAGTCCACTTGAGCGCCCAGATAATGGGATTGCCTGTAGCTGGAAAATCTCTTCATGACTACTGGATTATTCTAGTTATTAGCCTTAGTTGAATTCAGTAGGTACCCCTGACCGTGGTACTCAGGGATCACCATCCTAGACATGATGCAAGACAGTACCAGTTTATTTGTACAAACACAATCGCCCACGGTGTCCAGATCTTTCATACTTGTCATGTCAGGCTAGCTGTCGTAACAGCATGTCGAGATATATCATGTCAGTTTACTTGTCAAGAGTACGCCACAGCGGTCCACTTTCGTGTTCTATTATTACATTATCATGAATGAAAGAAACTTGCATAAAATAACTAGTGACAATTCTTGATGCCAAGGAAAAGATCTATAACTTTCACGTTGGGAGTTGGGAGAAATTTGAGCCACAATTCGGTCAGTTAGGACATATAACAATTAGAAATAGCCAAAATAGGCATTATGCGGCCTATTCTGCGACACCATATGCGGCTCAACTGCGACATGCGGCCTATGCGGCCCAACTGTGACACCATATGCGTCTCAACTGCGGCATGCGGCTTATGCGGCCTAACTGCGACACCATATACGGCTCATCTGTGACATGCGGCCTATGCGGCCCAACTGCGACACCATATGCGGCTCAACTGTGACATGCGGCTTATGCGGCTCATTCGCGACATTATATACGGCCAACTGCGACATGTGCCTTATGCGGCTCAACTGCGACATCATATGCGGCTAACTGCGACATGTGCCTTATGCGGCTCAACTGCGACATCATATGCGGCTAACTGCGACATGTGCCTTATCCGGTTCAACTGCGACATCATATGCGGCTAATTGCGACATCATATACGGCTAATTACGATATGTGTCTTATGCGGCTCAACTACGACATCATATGCAGCTAACTGCGACATGTGGCTTATGCGGTTCAACTGCGACATCATATGCGGCTAATTGTTACATCATATGCGGCCAACTGTGACATGTGCCTTATGCGGCTCAACTGCGACATCATATGCGGCCAACTGTGACATGCTGACAGAAGAATATAGAAATGACAAAAATACTTTTGGCCATAACTTCTTCATCCGTAGTCGAAATCAAGCGAAACAAAAGCCAAATCCGCATGAAATTGAATTCTCTACAACATAGAACCAATAGTTTTAAAAAATAACCAAGTTTTAGAGATCAAAACTAAGAAAACCAAAAAGTTACAAACATAGATCTACAAGAACCCATCCATCAAATCCAAAAATGTCAAGTTCTAAAGAGGCTTAGAATCAAGTAAGGAAGAGAATGGAACAATAAAACTTGAGATCCATCATGAAGCAAGTTTGCACTTGCCTATCTCTCTTCCCTGGTAGGTGGAAGAGTAATGGTAGAGAAGAAGAAGTGAAGGAGAAGAATAAATGAAGAGAGAAAGAGTTAGATGGAAATATAAATAAGGGTGGTGGTGGTAGGTAAGGATTTTCTTTTGGTTCATGATGAACCGAAAAGCAAACCAAACCAAGCTAAACCGAACCAAGCTAAGCCATAACCAATGACATGCCAAAATAACCATGCCAATGCAACATGCTAAAAATAAAATCATGGCTAGCTAACCATGACCAATAAAATACGAACCGAAATATGTACACGTATACGAAAATACGTAACACGGATTTCGAGGGTGACAACATATCTTTCAACCTGTTCATATTATGACAGGAAATGACAAGCAATAGAATAAGATACATGAAACGCTGTAAGAAATGTACATGAAAGATAAGATAAATATTTGTAAACTGGAAATATCTGTACGGTAATTAAGAACTGTAAGTGACTAAGTGATTTAAAGCACAAGATAGTTATATAAACGGCTTGAATTTGCATATGAATAAGCTAAAGAGTTGCACATGAATACCTACTTTGGAATAGATCACATAACCACTTTCCCCTATCCCAATAAATACACAAGGATCTAGTCAAGTTACGTTATTGCACATAAAAGTTTTATACATGAAGCTCATGTGAACATGAGAGTACATGAGAGCACATGAGTGTACATGAATAATGAGAGAACAAGGAGTACATGCTGTTCATGAAAAGTACATGACATAAAGTATCCGATGTACCAGAAAGGGATAACATCTCATGAAAAGATCCATATATTACCAATCCGTGATAACATCGTTGTAGAAGTATGGAAAATATGGAGTTTATGCGGATCATCACTCCATGCGGCCAAGAGAAATCAGGCCGCAAAGGAAAGACTCTCGAAGATCCCCTGCTACCAAGTGAAACTAAGCCACAGAAGGAGTGCTCTTGGAGACCCCATGCGGCAAAGAAAACTCGAGCCGCAGAAGTAATGCTCTCGAAGTCCTCCTGCGGCTAAGTGTATTCGAGCCGCAAAGGGAAGGCTTTCGAAGGTCCCATACGGCCAAAAAAAACCAAGCCACAGAAGCAAGGCTTTCGAAGATCCCATGCGGCTAAGTAGAACCAAGCCGCAGAAGTAAGGCTCTCGAAGATCCTATACGGTCAAGCGGAGCCGAGCCGTAGACGAAAGGTTCCAAAGGCCACTATACGGCCAAGACGGTTCAGGCTCTACTTTGTGAGGGGGACACGTGACAATTTGACCAAGTCCCAAATACCCGAATTTACAACAAAGAAATCTTAACAACCCCAGCAGTTTGCAGCCCAAGATCGAGTCTTTTGTGTGCTATTACAGCCACGTGGCCACGTGGCTCTCTATACGGCCCAAAATCTGCTTTAGGCCGGAATCACTATAAATAGCAGGGTATCACACCCATGCTAAAGGTTGGCAATCAAAGGTTGTCAAATTTTTTCAAGAGCAAAGACTGCGTCTGATAGTCCAAGGAGTAAGGCAGAGTTGCTACACTTTTCCGAGCCTCTATCGTCACCCCCCAGAATCGAAAATTTAAACAATTGTACTTAGATTGTTTCCTAGGATTTCTTTCTAGGCTTTCTTTTGTACAAGCGAGTTTATAGTCAAGTTCAATTCATATGTAATTTTTGTTCTTGATATTTTAAGGGCAAATACGATGGCGACTCTGCTGGTGACTTTCTTCTTCTTTGATGAAAAGTTGGTGACGTAATCTGACGCGTCCAAGCTCGGTTCAACGCAGCAAATGTTTATGGTTCATTTTGACCAACAAGCATTCGAAGAAATGCTCTCTGAAGGGAGCGCCAGCCCGTCACAGAAGCAAGCCAACCCGAAATGAACCTGCAGGACGTCGAAGCGCAAAATTGTTGCCCCATGCCAGGTTCTCGAAGAAGCTCCTTCTGCAGCCCAAGACGGTGATCAAAGCTCTCATGCGGCCTTGCTTTTGACCGCAGATAACCCCACTGTCCCCAAAACCAGTAAAGGAAAAAACTACGATGCTGAGCTTTTGGGGGCACAAGGGAAATCCATACGGACGAAGAAGAGACGACATAAAAAATAGGCAGTCTGCCTATACAACAGCCAACTCTGGCCGCAGGCAGATAGCCTATGCGGCAACCAATCCTGGCCGCAGACAGGCAGCCTCATGCGGCCCTGTCAGAAGCTCTGTATTCGACCGTCTCTTATACGGACCCGACCCCATACGGCCCATTGAGAATGTGGAATATTCCAATCTGGATTCTTCTTACTATACACCTTCGGGTGCTAAGTCGAAGAAGTCTCGGGCAGTGCTGGCCCAACAAGCCCAATCAACTGTCCAAGCTGCTGACCGTCAGCGGGCATCGTTAACTGTTATACGGGCTGCTGATGGAAAGTTATACAGAACCACCCGCGTCCAGTCCCCCGGGGCAAACAGACAGGGTAGGTCCCAAAAGTCTCCCTACAACGATCGAGATCAAGTGCTTTTACTAGCCTCATATCAGGGAGCAAATATGACATCTTCGCACCCGTGCGCTCAGGATACCCGAGACCACAAAACGGATGCAAAGGTAGATCAATCTACCCTCAATTTACGAGAAGTACTCATCCACAAACGCAAGAAGAGAGAGAAAACATTGGCATGCGATGAGCCCTCCCTAGGACATCACTGTACCCAAGTTGTCATCAACTGCTGCTGCGAC
This sequence comes from Iris pallida, assembly GCA_029216955.1. NCBI lineage: Eukaryota > Viridiplantae > Streptophyta > Magnoliopsida > Asparagales > Iridaceae > Iris > Iris pallida. Next base: position 11,004,136 of record JANAVB010020997.1, on the reverse strand, counting down.
AAGTCGGCAGCACCTGAAGATCGGCAGTCCATTTTCCAATGACTGCACCAGCCAACACCTGTCCGATGACAACTCGAGAAATATATACAAATTTTGGGATACGAGGAATTTTCTTTCGCCTCCTGTAATTCAACTCGGAAGGTTCCTCCCGGCAAGGAAAAAAATAAGACAGGATCTTTCATCCAGACAATCTCGACCAATACTGCAAGAAAACTCTCATCTGGAGGATTGCCGCCGACAACCACAGGGGTTGTCTAACTAGGCACCCATTCCAGAAAGAAGCTTCCAACACCCGGGAGTGTATCCTACAGTTCCCTGGGGGTGAACGAAGCTGGGGGTGGTAGTCCCCTGAACATATGCAACAATCTGGTGTTCCAAGAGGATGCACATGGGGCAGCGATCCACTGGAATTATGCAACAGTCGTGGACGTCCCTGAGGGTGACCGCCTTCGCCAAGACGATGCAGCTTCCTGTATAGGGGGTTGCACCCCTTTCGAATCCGAGGAGGAGGATATTCCAATATTCCTCGATTAATTTACTGTATGGGAGTATGACACGGAGAGCACCACTTCTACGGTCCCTTCTACGTCTACCCACCTACGGAGTTTATGGCGAAATATGATCATGAAGGACCTACGGATCGACAACGTCTAGAAGTACATGAAGCCATGCTCCCATCCTTGGTCAAGTTAGTAGACAAAATCAAAGATGTCTTACTGACTCAACCAACAAGGACGCCTGGACAAACAAGCTTGGGACCCGCAGTCAATGCGGACTCCAACACGACTGCTTCTCCTTTGGGTGACAATCCTCTAGGAGCATCCGCTCCTTCAGCTGCAGACGAAGCCAGGGAGGCAAGGAGGGAAATCCAACAGCTTCGAGCAATGTTTAATGCCCGACTCCTCCCAGGACCTCAGAATACGGCAGCCGTGAAGAGATTTTTCTTTTCCGCCACGGTACAAACCATTTCATTTCGATTTGTATGACAGGAAGATCTCTGCCAGCCGGTACATGACTTTTTTTAAGGTCACAATAGACCACTTGTCGCACAGTGATGCCATAGTCACATGATTATTTATCGGAGCATTGGAGGGAATCGCGTTCGACTGGTACCGTAACCTTTCGGACAATTCTATCCATTCCTTTGACGGCTTCAAGCACATGTTTCTGGAAATATTCTACGAAGAGGGGCATGATGTGACAATATCGTCTCTCATAGACGTCGTTCAGGGAGAGAGGGAGCTAACGCAGAACTATATCGAACGGTTTTGCCAAACCGCGATGAGATTACCCCAGGGCAATCCCGAAAGCTCCTTGATTGAAATCTGCCAGAAGAAGTTGCTCCCTGCAATCAGCCTCTGTATGGGCTAAGATCAGTTCAGGGATTGGACGACCTTCCTCATAAGCGCTACCAATATAGAGGCAAAGTTAAAGAAGGCTCGCCAGTTGGGATTACATATCCCAAATGGAGAGGACAAAGAAAAACGTCCTGGTAACACCCCCAATAACAACAATAATGGCGACACCACCAATAACGGGGATACCAAAGGCAAACAGGCCATGGTCGTTGGTACGACCAAAAAGCCAGAACAAAAGCAGGCAGAAGCTCAGTGGCCCAAGGTGAATTACTCATTTGAAGATAGTCATGTCAAGCCTATCTTCGACATGCTCTTACTAGGGGATAGGATCCAACTCCCTCCACCAAGGCACGAGCCTTGAGCGGCGGAGATGGAGGACCCAAAATATTGCCACTTCTACCGCTATGTCCATCATTCCACTCATGACTGCTTCCAATTAAAGCGGTACATCCAGGATCATATCGACTCCAAAGCTCTGTCGCTAGATTTTGAAGAGGTTATTGTAGCTGTGAACATGCTATCAGTTCAGTTCGGTGACTTTTTTCCAAAAAATACTCAAGATGGGGTAATACCTGTCCTCCGGGCAACGATGGAGGTTACTATTCTTCCACCTGTCCAGGACCAGACGACTACCTTGGTACCTCTCACCACGTCACGAGGAGAGGTCATGTGGGTACATCCAGACTCAGTACCCGAAGTTACCTAGACGGTGCCATCTTCAACCAACAAAAAGAAGGACATAAGTTCCAGGTCCTGCCATACAATCTCAGTCGAAGCAGAGGAGGCGGCGGCCGTTGTTACCCGGTCTGGTGCACAATTCCAGCCCACTCTGGGTAATTCAGTCGTAGACCCTGAGCTGACAACGCTTCCTGCTACTAATGTCTCGGGGCCCTCTCAGCCTTCACCGACGGACAGATCCAAGTCGAAGGAAACCCGCTTCGACAGGCCATTCCGTAAGGACACACCTCAAGGGCTGGGAAGACCTTACAACTTTGATATACTAGCACAACTGGATAATACGCCAGCAAACTTGTCGTTATACGAGCTCCTAAGGCTCTCCAAGGATCTTCGTGTCGCATTGAGCGAAGCACTCTAGAATGCTGACACCTACTTAGCCCAGGTCAAGCCTACAGGGGAGGACGCGTCAATAAATCTCCAGGGGCAGCAATTGTGCAAACGCAATACCCAACATCATGTTCACCCTACAGGACATGTTAATCAAGACCAACTTGCATGATCACCCCTTGTACTATACTGGATACATAGGTGACATCAAGGTGGACCGGATGTACATCGATCCTGGCTCATCAATAAGTATTATCCGAAAAGCTTGCTTCAAATCCTCGGCATCCCTACGCATCGGCTAGCGGCGACCAACACTGCCATTAGCAGTTTCAACTCAGGAATGAGCTATCCCCTGGGAAAGATCCACTTAAAATGTCAGATCGGCGACCTGAAGACGGAGGTTACCTGCTACGTCATAGACGCAGATACGTCCTACAATATCCTTCTGGGGCGTCCGTGGATACATGACTATATGATCGTGCCATCCACACTCCACCAGTACTTCAAGTATGTCAGTAAGCACGGGTTCGTGAAGACGAAATTCGCCGACATCGATTCCTTCAAAAGGGTTGAGTCTTATTATTCTTTGGAGGCTTGTCTATATGAAAAATCCAAGAAGTACATAACTAATGAACTGGAGGCCATAACAGGGTCAGAGGAACCTCTGAAAATCTATCTCCAGGCCCATAAATCGGGCAAAGTTGTACCACTTGTCGCAACTTTGCATAAAGAGGTACCCAGTTCTGCCGCCCCAGCTGCGCAGTTGGAACCGATGGTCATCCGACTCCCGAGGTCCAGCCAGGAGCCAAAACCCGTCGTAGGGCCGATAGTGATCCGATTGCCAAAATCCAATCAAAAGCGATCAGAAGATACGAGGCCATCTGTGGAGCCGATGGTGATCCGATTGTCAAAATCCAGTCAAAGGCAATCGGAAGATGCAAAACCCTTTATCGAGCCGATGGTTATCCGTCTTCCCAAGACGAGCCGACAACCAAGTGTTGATCCGAGGGCCTCAGGCAAGCCAATGCCACAAGCAGAACCCATGGTGGTCAAGCTGCCCAAGACAGCGTCCCAACCTCCAGTCACGCAGGGGGTAGCTGAAGAGGAGGCAGAATTCGTGAAGTATCGGGTTGCACAGGTGTATAGTCCCTCTCCTAATGATGTAATCCCTGTAGAAAAAATTCCTTATTTCATCAATAAGAGGCTACCTTTGAACTACCTTGAGAGCAAACTGATGTATGCTGTGGAGCACGGTCTGGACATTAACCTGCACACACAAGTGACAACCGTCCATACCACAAACCGACTTACTCCCATTAGAGGTGCCTACTTCCTAGTACCAGGCAGAAGAAAAGGGGATCACACAATCATATTTGGCCGAAAAGAAGGTCCTCAACCTTTCATGCCAGAAGAGTTCGATCTCGAACCTGACGCTGGAAGATTGCTGCTCTACCTTTATAGTCCCCTAGCTAAGTACTTCATGCAAAAGTAGAGGTACGACATGGAGACTACCCTAGGTCTGAATTAAGGCAACGACCAGCGATTGCCTCTGTAGATGTCAGCCACGATCGAGAAACCTCGGGATTATTACAGCAAGTCCAGATACGGTCTCGGTTATGTTACACCAGCAACAATGCCCGAGAGTTTTGATAAGGAATACGAGTGGCATTCTCACTCATCCGAATTGCCTACATACGATTTTGATGATATCATTGGGAATATATTCAGGCAGACATTGTCTGTCAATATGGCATCCGTTAACATTGAAGAGGAAGACAAAGATCTACTTGAACCTCTTGAACTGGAGCCATGGGCCCAACAACTGGATGCACAATGGGAGAAGCACTTTAAATAACGAGACCCTCCCAGTAAAGACGAAGTCATGCAAGTTGACCTCGGTAACGAATCCTCTCCAAAGCCAATCATCGTCAGTAAAAGCCTGACGGACGGCGTACGGGAGTCGTTGTTGCAACTCGTCAGAGAATATATCGACATTTTCGCTTGGAGCTATAAAGACATGCCAGGGCTAAACCCTGAGATCGTACTTCATAAGCTCAATATTCATCCGGACGCAAAACCAGTCAAACAACAGCAACGGCAGTTCCGTCCAGACATCATGAACTCCGTCGAAGCAGAAGTAAACAAGCTTATAGCTAGCGGTTTCATCCGCGAGGAGCAGCACCCAGACTGGATAGCTAATATAGTACTAGTCGTTAAGAAGAATGGAAAAATCCGAATCTGCATCGACTTCCACAACCTGAATACGGCATGTCCTAAGGATGAATTCCCTCTTCCGATCACTGACATAATGATCGATAATACGTGTGACTTCGAGCGCATGTCCTTTATGGATGGCTTTTCAGGATACAATCAAATCAAAATGTCTCATGACGATGAGAAACATACGTCATTTTGAACACCGATCGGCGTGTATTGTTACACAGTCATGTCCTTTGGCCTAAAGAACGCCGATGCTACATATCAAAGAGCAATGAGGGTCAACTTTAGAGATCACTTGCGTAAGACGGTGGAGTGTTACGTTGACGACATCATCGTTAAAAGCCGCTCCAAAGATGGTCACTTACACGATTTGAGGACGATGTTCGACCTTATACGAGCACATAATCTGAAGATGAATTCCACCAAGTCCTTCCTAGGAGTGTCCAGTAGGAAATTCTTGGGCTTTGTTATTACTTCCCGGGGTATTCACATAGGCCTCGACAAAACAAAAGAAATCCTGGAAATTAGCCCATCGAGGAACCTCCGTAAACTCCATGGCCATCAGGAAAGACTAGCCTACATCAGGTGGTTCATATCTAACCTCTCAGGGCGATGTAAACCATTTACACAACTCATGAAGAAAGGTGTCTCTTTTATATGGGATGAGGAATGTCAACGCGCCTTTGATGACATTAAGGAATACTTGTCAAATCCGCCGGTTCTGGTAGCCCCGGTCGCCGGAAAGCCCTTCCTGCTCTATATACGGGCAATGGAACACTCCTTCGGCGTCTTGCTAGCACATAATAATGATGCAGGGCATGAACAAGCCATCTATTACCTCAGCCGAATGATGGTGGGGCCGAAGCATAGTTACACCACTGTGGAGAAGGAATGCCTTGCCATGGTGTTCTTCATTCAAAAAATACGACACTATGTGATAGGGAAGACCATCCATGTTGTCTCACGAGTTAACCCCCTCAGGGTTCTCATGACCAAGCCAGGCATACTCAGTTTTCGTCTAGCCACATGGGCGATACTGTTATCCTTCTACGACATGATTTTCGTTCCACAAAAGGCTGTCAAAGGTCAAGCCGTGGCCGAATTCCTAGCAGCCCATCCAGGCTCAGAAACAACCAAAATCTATGAAAAAATCCCAGACGAAGTTGTTAACTCAAACATGACTTCACATGATGACGTTTGGCGAATGTTCTTCGTCGACACTTCAAGGATGGGGCCCCAAGGTGATATCGTCGCTGGAGTCGGGATAGTATTAATTTCTCCCTCTGGATTGGTGGTCAATCAGGCACACTATCTCACTGAACCCTGTTCAAACAATGTAGGTGAATATAATGCTCTGGTCATCGGGCTCTGACTCAAAAAAGAGGTGGCGGTCGAATACCTAGAAGCGTATGGCGACTCGTAGTTGATTGTTAATCAAATCCGAGGCTCATACGAGGTTCGTAATACGGACCTGATTCCTTACCATCAGACAACAATTGCCATCATTGCAACCTTATAAGGGTTCTTTATAGAGCATGTTCCTAGGCTCCAAAATATTGAAGTCGACGCCCTAGCAGGCCTCGGCGCTTCTTTAGCGGTTCTAAACCATGCTCATCATCTAGTCGACGTAGTAGGCCATGAGCTGGTCTGTCCCAAAAATAACGTTCAACTAGGTAAGAGTTACTCCACCCAGATAACCAATGACGTGCAAGACTGGAGACTCCCGTTCATCGATTTTGCAGTCTATGGAATCCTGTCTTAGAATGTGAAAGAAGGAACTTCGATCAGAAGGCGTTCTCTCAGATTCTTTTATGACACAGAAACAAGAATGTTATATCGACGATCCTACGATGGGCTACTGTTAAGATGCCTGTCAAAAGAAGAAGCCAAGGAAGCCCTACACGAGGCTCACGATGGCATTTGCGAGGCTCACCAACCTGGCTCGAAGTTGCAAGACCGTCTCCGTCGGATGGGCTATTATTAGCCAACAATGGTAGCAGACACAGTTGATTATGCAAATAAGTGTAAGGATTGCCAGATCCACACAAATTTTATACATCTATCATTCGAATTCTTGTACCCTTTAGTAGCCTCTTGGCCATTTGAAGCATGGGGAATAGACATTATTGGCCCAATCACCCCGCCGTCGTCTAGGGACACTAATTTATACTTATAATCACCGACTACTTCTTCAAGTAGGCAGAAACTGTTCCGTTGGCAGAGGTAAAGATATCAAACGTGATCAGTTTCATAAAATATTACATCATCTACCATTTTAGACTGCCGCAGAGGATCATTCATGAAAATGGTCTGCAATTCGCAAGCCATGCTTTCTATCGATACTGTGACAAGAATCGGATTCAGAATGTGGCTTCAACGGCATAAAACCCATCAGCTAATGGTTTGGCTGAAGCTTTTAACAAGACCATAATCAAGCTTCTCAAAATGTTCGTGTCTTCAAACAAGCATGACTGGAATAAAAAGCTGGGCGAATGCTTATGGGCGTACCGTACTATAATTCGGACGGCTACAGGAAATATACCGTTCTCTCTGGTTTACAGAAGCGAGACAGTTCTCCCATTGGAGACCCAGATCCCCTCACTTCGCGTGGCCCTTACTTACCGATTGACGTCGGACGATAACTACCATCGATGGCTACAAGAATTGGAAGTCTTAGACGAGAAGCGTTTACAAGCTCAACAAAGCATCGAGCACTATCAAGCACGCATCTCTCGGGCCTTCAATAAGAAAGTCAAGCAGAGGACATTCCAAGTAGACGATCTCGTCTTGGCCGTTCGCAGACCAATGGTCATGACTCACAAAGCCGTCGGCAAATTCCAGCCCAAATGGGAGGGTCCATTCATCATCGAGACCGTATTCTCCAACAGCGCATACCGACTCGCATAACAGAATAGAGACTTGCTCATGATGCCCATAAATGACAAGTTCCTGAAGAAATACTATGTCTAAAGACGTGTTAGTACTTCCTCAAACCACCAAATCTCCCAGACTGTCAAGTTATGTACACCAAGTTCCTCTGAACTTACACTCTATTAGCTCCGAGTGGATTCACATTGCGTCCCCCTGGATGACAAGTCATGTATACTAAATACCTCTGAACTTCCACCCTGATGCTTCACCTCGCCGGAGTTCACCAGGCTTATTGTCATCTCTGAGCAAACTTGCTGGTCCTGATTATCGTGTCACGTCCATATTACCTCTGATATCGATAGTCTCTTGACTTAACACTTGTACCCAACCCGGAATAAAATCACGGTGTTAAGACCACAGAACATATCACGTCCATATTACCTCTGTTGGGTTTTGTCCCAAAATCTATTACTCGCACCACCAGTGCACAAAAGGGTAATAGGTCCACCAAAAATTATTTCTAATTATCGTGTATCACATCCATATTACCTCTGATACCGATAGACTCTTAACTTAACACCTGTACCCAACCCGGGATAAAATTACGTTGTTAAGACAATAGAACCTATCACGTCCATATTACCTTTGTTGGGTTTTGTCTCAAAATTTATTTATCGCACCACCAGTGCACAAAAGGGTAATAGGTCTACCAAAAATTATTCATGATTATCGTATGTCACATCCATATTACCTCTGATATAGATAATCTCCTAACATAACACCTGTACCCAACCCGAGATAAAATTACGGTGTTAAGACCACAGAACCTATCACGTCCATATTACCTCGGTTGGGTTTTATCTCAAAATCTATTACTCGCACCACCAGTACGCAAAAGGGTAATAGGTTTACCAAAAATTATTCATGACTATCGTATGTCACGTTACCTCTGATATAGATAATCTCCTAACTTAACACTTGTACCCAATCTGGGATAAAATTAGGGTGTTAAGACCGCAGAACATATCACGTCCATATTACCTCTGTTAGGTTTCGTTTCAAATCTATTACCCGCACCATCAGTGCGCAAAAGGATAATAGGTCCACAGAAGTTACCCAAATCTATTACTCGCACTACCGGTGCACAAAAGGGTAATAGGTCAACAAAATTCAAATCTATTGCTCGCATCTCCAGAACACAAAAGGGTAATAGGTCCACAAAAAGTCCCCCAGTAGGATGTCCTTTATCAATCACAAATGTTGTATTAGGCCCTCTAGTACAAGTACCACAGATACCACAAACAAAGAATGAAGTTAATGTATTTTTTATTCAAACTCAGTTACATTTATGAGGCTACATCTCCTGCAATAATAATTAAAAAAAGGAGAAAGAGCTGAAGGAAAATCCACTACTCATCAGCGACACATAGTTTGGTGAGAATGTCTTCCAGCTATGCAGTTGATCACTCGATTTTCAGTCTGGCTCGGCGTTCAGCTTCCTGGGTCAGCTTTTCAGCATCCTCAAGATGTGCATGAGCCTGCCAATTGTCCTTTACCTTCTTCAGTGCACCCTCTAGAGCGGCAGAGGCTCGTGTGACCTCATCGGTCTCCTTGCATATCCTCTCTCTCTCTCTCTCTTTCGATGGGTGGCTTGGAGGTTAGTCTCCAGAGATGCCAACTTGGCTTGGAGCTGGAGGATCTAATCGTTAGTTTCAGTCATAGCACGAACGGTGGTCTCCACACAAGCAAGGAAAATCTCTCCCTTTTGGCTCAGCTTGTCATACTTAATAGACAACTTATGGAGGTCTTTCTCCACGGTAGGCTTGGTCGTCTTCAGTACAACCTTTACTTTTTGCACGGCTGTTATGAGAAAGGCACGCTCCTGTTCCACTGCAGCTGGCACGTCGACCTGCCGTAATTATTGTAATTGGGTTAGGCATCGATCAGCCTCTACCAGTTTATGCTCTAACAGAGTAGCCATCCCTTCTCCACCCGGGAGCATCTTCAACAGTTCAATCTGACCGCAGACACAATGACGAGCTACGGCAAATGACGTTCCTCTCCTCAAAGCAGCCTCAACCCCCGTTTTAAATGGCGGTAAAAGCTCTCGAATATTCCTTTGACGACTCGTCTAAGTTCTCCAAAGAGGATGGCGTCAAGGGATAAAACCTAGGAAAGCTAAAGGCGTCTGGGAAGGAGGCGTAGTGGAGCTTGATGACCCTGTTAAAAGGAAAACAAACTCCAAGCGATAACATTTTTGTGCAGCGGCAATCTCCTCCTCTACGGTCCAAAGAAGCTGAAAACTGGGCAAGCAGAAAGTTTAACTTCCGTGGAAGAGGCAGCTTCAATTGATCCCGCATCCACCAAAGAGGTTGAAGGAGCCGTGACTTCTATACTCAATATAATGGAGGGCCCCTCGACTCGAGCTAGAAGGGGAGAAGGGACACTTCTTGTCACGACCTGTACCCTAGAGTAAGGGCACGAGACGTGGGTACGTCCAGCCTACGCCGCAGTGTCAACTGTAGAACGCTGTCCTAGGTCAACATCTAACAATATAAAGGTACATATACAGTATATACACTCCGAATGGAGGTGACATAGCAATACAGTCTCAATTACATCTAAGGTAGAGCATGATAAAAGATAGATACATAGATAAGAACAGATTAAAATCCACAGAGAATACAATCCAGATAAGTCTAAGTGTCTAAATAAATACATATCCCAAAATAAAACTCAGAATCTCAATACAGTAATCCAAAAAGATAAAGTGAAAGACAATTGCGGGAATGGAATCGAGAAGAACGAAACTTGCAGCAAGATCTCTAATGGTCTGTGCATCCTCGACTGTCCTGACGAAAGCTCGTCCTTGCTGGTCTTCCCTGACTTGCTGCTGATGCCGCATGAACTACTGCTGCTGAGAGAAATTGGGAATAACGGGAGAGAAGGTCTCTGTACAGACGAAGGTACACCTCCAATGTAGCAGAAAAGCTAACCTGAGTCGGCACAACAGGAGCTGCGGTCTCGAGGCCCTGATGAACCGGACGAGAGGTGGCCAGCCTCTCGATAGTATTCCCCGGACCGGAGCGATGAGATCGTGTCTCCATAACCATCATGAAGACAGATCAAAACAAGAAGCAATTTCTGGGAATGAAGCAAAAATTCAAAGGAGGACAGTTTATATTCAAGGGAAGTCAATAAACAGCAAATTTAGATAAAATGAATCTGATTAAGAGTTTTTTCTAGTGTGATTGAGTACCTTCAAAAATATTCTAATTCCTACTGCAGGCTGTAGTGATACTCTAGTTCGAATACTACAACATAAACACGACCAGCATGGGCCACCACTAAAAATGTGTCACGACCCGCACCCTAGAGTAAGGGTACGAGACGTGGGTACGTCAAGCCTACGCCGCAGTGTCGGCGGTAGAACGCTATCCTAGGTCAACATCTAACGATATAAAGGTACATGTAAAGTATATACACTTCGAATGGAGGTGACATAGCAATACAGTCTCAATCACATCTAAGGTAGAGCATGATAAAAGATAGATAGATAGATAGATAAGAACAGAATAAAATCTACAGAGCATACAATCCAGATAAGTCTAAGTGTCTAAATAAATACATATCCCAAAATACAACTCAGAATCTTAATACAGTAATCACTACCAAAATAAGTCATATCAGCGACGAGTTTAGCGACGCTTAATAAAAACGTCGCTATTATTTGGCAATTTAGCGACGTATAATTTTTACGTCGCTGGACATCACTACTACCGACGTTCAGCGACGTATTACGACTAATTTTTTTATAACAAAATTTTACGTTGCCCAAAAGTCGGTAAACATCGCTATTGTTTTACTATTAGTGACGTTTTTGTGTACTAGAATACGACGTCGCTATATTTTAGAATATAGCGACGTCCAGCGACGTCTTTCACTGACGTCGGTAAATCTTTTCCATTAACCCGATCGGGTTTTCCTTTCCCCCCATTCTCACACGAAAATTTCCCAAAAAATTTGTTTTCCCCACCATTCTCTGCCGTCGCCCAGCCTCCTCCTCCACCGCCTCTTCGAGCTCCTCCTCCTCCTCCACCGCTCCTTCTCCTCCACCGACCTCATCCTACTCCTCCTCTACCGACCGGCCTCCTCCTCCTTCTCCTCGTTGCTGCGTGCTCCTCCTCCTCTCCGAGCTCCTCCACCGACCCCTCCTCCTCCTCTACCGCGAGCTCCTCCTCCTCCTCCTACTGGCCATCCCAAGATCCCCTCCTCCTCCAACCGAACTCCTCCACCTAGTTCCTCCTCCTCCAACCACCTACATGCGCCGCGGAGTTCCTCCCCTGCGAGCTCCTTCTCCTCCTCCTCTCGGCCACCCCCTTCCTCTATCAGCCCCAAAGCTCAGGTAAACCCTAACCCGATATCTCTAGTAGCCATTTGATATAGACACGACACAGACATGAATACGACACGAACATATATAATATATGTGCTAATTCTCTTTGAGCAGTTATGTCATTTTGTAACATATATAATATAGGCTAGTTAGGGACTGGTTTAGGGGTGCTATGGGGTGGTTTGTGATAGCAAATAGCTGAGTTCTAGGGACTCAAATGGGACAAGTTTAAGGGGCCTATTAAGGACTGTTATGGGATAATCTATAGGCTGTCATGAAGTCTGAATATAGGACAGGTTTGGGGGTTATATGGACTGCTATGGGGCAGCTAAGGACAGGCATTATGGACTGGTTTTGGAGTGCTTATAGGCTGCTAAATGGAAGACTAGTTGGCTATCAACCTTGGACTAGAATGGGGGTGTTAAATGGGTTGATATGGCTAATATGGTTGATCCCCTGCCCCCCCTCACTGCTATTAAATAGCAGTAAGTTACTACTACTGCTGCTACTAAATAACAGTCCCCTTTGGGGACTGTTGAGTCTCCAGAGATCAGTCCCCTGGGTGGGGACTGATATACTCCAATGCTGCTGTTCATAGCAGTGAAGTCCCCCATTTTTACTCCATCAATCACTCTCTCTAATCCCTTACTCTCTCTAACTCTATATATACACACACTACACAAAACGTAAACCCCATACTCTCAATCCTCCCTCACTAACAAATACACATACACTCACAATATCAACCAATTCCAACTCTAATTCACCACCCCATTGGCCGAACTCTCACCGAATATGAACACAAATGTAAACACACATAATATCACATATATATACATATATATAAGCCACAAATATATATACATATATATATAGAGAATAACATATATATAACCATTGATATATATACATATAGTTAAATAATATGATACAATATGATACATAGAAAAACACATCTCTAAACCAATAGAAATCTGGGATTTAATATCTAAATAACATTTAAACAATATATATTAAATCTATTGGGATGGATGTAATCACTTTTCTCCCTAATTTCCCTTCCATTGGGAATCATTTTTCTTTCGTCCTCAATTTCTTTGGCATCCAAACATAGAAAAGTAATCACTTTCCTTTCCCAATATACATGATTAGAAATGATATCCCAAATTGAGGATACATGAATATTTTAGTTAACCATAGTGAATATATATCTGAAATTCTTAAGAAAGAACATACATACTAAGACTGAGATGAATAGAACTAGAAAGAAAAGAAATTGTTTTTTTAGAGAAAACTAAACTGAGAGAAACATGTATTTAAGTACTGTTCCCAACTTGAGATTTTGGAAACACTTGAAAAGGATTTCCCTTTTGAAAGTCTCATATGTAGTTATGTTTCTCTAAGAGAAGAGCCTTGTCCAACTTTGTACTAATTCTTTCTAAATCGAGTTAGTTATCCTTCTTCCTTCATGATTAAAGTTCGATCATCATAGTCATGATTATGGATATCCGATATCTTAACCAAAGTGAAATATATCTGAAATGTTAATAACATACATCTTATAAATTAAGCAAGGAAATAAACAAACACAAATGATCCGAGAAATTGTATACGAGCACATTGGACTTGGACACGAGCACATTGGACATGGACACGATACATTAGACTTGGACTATTAATCTAACATATACTTCATAGGAATGGTCGATATTACCGATTTCGATATCGATACTCATAGGAATGGTATGTTAACGATTTTGATATCGATGCTCATAGGAATGGTCTGATACCGATTTCGATATCGATACTCATAGGAATGGTCGATATGACCGATTTTAACATCGATACTCATAGGAATGGTGTGATGCTGATTTCGATATCAATACTCATAGGAATGGTCTGATACCGATTTCAATATCGATACTCATAAGAATGGTGTGATACCGATTTCGATATCGATACTAATAGGAATATCCTCAAATGGTCCCCTACAGTAGGCAGTAAGGGCATTTCAAGTATATATTTCCTTACCTTATTGGTGTGATACCGATTTCGATATCGATACTAATAGGAATATCCTTAAATGCTATTACTTTCACAAGTGTTTCAACGATGTGCTTGTATCTATCTTACAGAATTATCCTCAAATGGATATTGAGCTGAATTACTATCTGCGGAATCGTTCGTGGATGTACAACCGTCATCCTGATGACATATGCGGTGTGCGGGATGAATTCATAGAGGATGTACACCAGTTCCTGTAGTTTGTCAAGGCGTTCCCTCAGTACATGGACGGTACCAAAATTAAGTATCCGTGTGTGAGATGTCACAACTTGAAATATCATCCAGAAGTGGATGTCACGTATCATTTATACTCGAAAGGTTTCACGCTGAATTACTATCAGTGGAGCGAGCACGGAGAACTTGTGTCTTTAGCATCGGAGTACGAGCCTTATGTGGATGTCCACAACAACGCTCCTTACGACGATGGGTTGGTGAACATGGTTTTTGACACGGCCAGGCCTAGTTTCAATCCGGATGATCATGATGCACCTGAGGAGGCACCGAACCCCGATGCTGCACAGTTCATAGAGTTGCTGGAGAATACAAGGACTCCATTATATCCTAGTTGTGAGGATCATTCACCGTTGGAGGTGGTTACAAGATTGTTGAGCATCAAGTCCAATTTTAACATGTCGCAAGATTGCTACAACCGTCTTATGGAGTTGCTTATAGAAATATTGCCTGAGGGTGCGAAGTTGCCTAAAGACTTCTACCGGTCTAAGAGGATGGTTAGATCGCTCTGGATGGGATACAAAAAAATCGATGCCTGTCGCAACGGGTGCATATTGTACTAAAAAGACGACAAGGATGAAGACGCCTGCAGATTTTGTGGTGTCGATCGCTACAAGACATGTGGTAGAGGAAAGTCTGTCGGTGCCAGGAAGCCTACCTCTTTGATGCACTACTTGCCGTTGACGCCGCGGTTGTAGCGGTTGTTTATGGCGAAGGAAACTGCAGAAAACATGAGTTGGCATAAGCGAGAACATACCGAAGGAGTGTTGGATCACCCATCTGATGGAGAAGCATGGAAGCACTTTGATCGAGAGTATCCAGATTTTGCTTCTGATCCGCGTAATGTCAGATTGGGTCTTTGCTCCGACGGTTTTACCCCATTCGAACTTTCGGGATCCCAGTACTCGTGTTAGCCTGTGATCGTCATCCCGTATAATCTACCGCCTTGGATGTGCATGAAGACTCCGTATATGTTCCTCACCGTTATTATCCCAGGTCCGAACAATCCCAAAAGGAACATCGATGTGTATTTACAGCCATTAATTGATGAGTTGAATCATCTGTGGGAAGTAGGTTCCAACACGTACGATGTATCTAGAAAAACAAAATTTCCAGATACGGGCAGCACTTATGTGGACCATCAACGACTTTTCAGCCTATGGAATGTTATCTGGATGGAGCACGCATGGTCGTCTTTCATGTCCATATTGTATGGACAGCACTAAGGCTTTCCGTTTGAAACACGAAGGCAAACCGTGCTTCTTCGATTGTCATCGATAATTCCTGTCGAAGGATCATCCGTACCGGAGGAACAGGAATGCTTTTTGTGCTGGCGTTGTGGAGAAGGCTAATCCCCCGCCACGGTGGCCCGGATACACGATATGGGAAGAGGTAAAATATTTACCAAGAGCTATTGAGCAGCCTGCTACGGGCTACAAGCATGACGGATTTGGTCGCACTCATAACTGGACGAAGAGGAGTACATTCTGGGATCTTCCATATTGGAGCACCAATCTGATTAGACATAACCTTGATGTCTTGCATATCGAGAAGAATGTGTTTGACAACATAATTAATACTATAATGGACGTAAAGGGGAAGACGAAAGACAATCCAAAGGCTAGATTGGACTTGGAAGAAATATGTAGACGTCCTGCATTACATTTGATAGAGGACGGGAATGGGAAGTTGAAGCAGCCTAAGGCAATTTTCTCACTGGAGAAGGAGGATAAAGTAAGGCTTTGTAGGTGGATTCAAGGTCTAAAATTTCCAGAAGGGAATGTTTTGAACTTGAGAAGATGCGTCGACCTCAAGGAGAACAAACTGACAGGTATGAAGAGCCATGATTGTTACGTATTCATGGAGCAGTTAATTCCGATTGCATTTCAGGAATTCTTACTGCAGGAAGCTTGGGATCTATTGACGGAGCTTAGCATATTCTTCAGGGACCTTTGTTCTAAAAAATTGCTCGTTGATCGTCTAGAAAAGCAAGAGAAGGATATTGCGGTAACACTGTGCAAGCTAGAGAGGGTGTTCCCTCCTGGATTCTTCGACTCTATAGAGCATTTGTCGATTCATCTTTCCTACGAGGTACGTGTTGGTGGACCTGTCGAATATCGATGGATGTACCCGTTTGAGCGATATTTGAATCATCTAAAAAGAAAGGTAAAAAATAAGGCTCGGGTCGAGGGTTCTATTTGTGAAGCCTACATTCTCGAGGAGATTACAAATTTTTGCTCCTCTTATTTCAAACCTCATGTTGCTACGAATAGAACGAGAGCTCCGAAAAACGACGACGGATATCAAGAATTTAATGATGGAATACTGAAAGTATTCAATACGTCCGGAAAGCCTTCGAGAAAAATGAAGAAGAGATATTTGAATGACGAAGAGCTAAGGGCTGCTCAGTTGTATGTATTACTCAATTACGACGAGGATGAAGTGGAGAAGCTAGAGGGGTAAGTAACTCAGGATGATGAGTTTACGTCATCTCAATGTAATAGTAAAGCTAATATTATTGTACTAATCGGCGGTTGCTTCATTGTTTTCCAGCACATATAATGATGAGTTAAGGCTGGTTAGACCCTACCTAACAGACGAAGCATTAGAACAAGAAATGAGACGTCATTTTCCTTCTTGGTTGAGCGAATATGTAAGTAGCTTGGTAATTACTGGCCTCTTCTAATACAACTGCGCAATAAATAATTTATTATCTCTTCTTTGATATTCAGGTCGATCGTCTAATTTCACCCGAGATTGAATTAATTAGAACTCTTGCCAAAGGACCAATTACTTTTGTTAAAATATGGCCAAGTTACTGTGTCAATGGCTTTCGGTTCAAGTCGACAAATGCTCCGATCAAAGACAGCTTCCTGGATCATGATTCCACGAAAAACAGTTATTTGTGTATCAAGTCTTTGAACTACAAAGACGTCGATCCAGGAAATAATTTCTTTGGCATCTTACGAGAGATTGTGGAGTTGTCATATAATAATGGCAGAGAACCTGCAAAGATCGTGTTGTTCAAGTGTGAATGGTTCGATCCGATTGAAAATTATGGTTGGAAAATTGACAAGCATGGTCTTGTGGATATAAACTACAAGCGTAGATATCAAGGCTATGAACCATTTGTCCTAGCAACTCAGGCTCAGCACGTGTACTTCACAGCTTATCCGAGACGGGGAGCAACGAAGTCTGACTGGTGGGCAGTATACAAGACTAAAACTAGAGATACTTTTGATGTTGACGAAAAAGCTTACCAGGAGGACGAGCTACCTTTTGTAACCAATATTGTCGATGTGGAATCCACGGAAGTTACGCATTATACGACACATAATGTAGAAGATGTAGAATTATCCGAAAAGGAAGACGAAGTCGATGAAGGCGAAGTTGAAAGTGAAGATGAGGAGGAAGAGGAAGATGAGGTCGAGGAAGACGAACAAGATGATTATTCTGAAGATGATTGAGAGAGATATACTTATCTGAACTTAGATGTTTCTTCTAGAATATAATATCTGGACTTAGATGTTTATTGTAGAATGTATCATCATATGTTGTCTTGGTTATTATCTTGTCTTTGTTGTACTTTCATATTTTTAGTCTCTATTATTTGTTGTACTTTCATATTTCTACTCTCTATTATTTGTTGTATTATCATATGCTGTTATCAGGTATGGCAGGTCATCGTCGATCGTTCCGAAAAGGGGGACGACGAGGTCATGATCCTCCGGTACTTCCTACAGGTACTGCTAGAGGACGGGGTTTTCCTTCGGTTCCTCCTACTGGTACCGGCTCTGGATCCTCGTTGTCGATTACTCCTCCATATCGGACAGTAGCTGGGCCTGCTGGAATGACGTCACGTGGCATATCTCCTGGGACGAGTAGTTCCAAGCCTAATGAGAGTGCTCGCCCGTCTAGCGTTCCTGCTGCTGATACGACGATGGAGACAGATGAGCAGATGGCGGAGGCTGCCCCGACGGTCGAGGCGGCTGTGCCGACGGCCGACCAGCATCATGCAGATGATGCATGCTGTCACGACCCGCACCCACTGTGAGGGTACGAGAACGTCACAACGCCCAGCCTACGCCGCAGTGTCGACGGTAGAACGCTGTCCTAGGTCAACATACATCTAGTAATATAATAATGAGCAGTAAATGAACTCAATCACAACTAAGGAGGAAGAAAACACGATATGATATAGAACTCAAGGAAATACTGAATATAGAAAAGTCTAGGATAATATCCCAGCAAATATCCAGAGTACATATCTCAGCTTACTGAATAAGAAAGAATATATACAACTCAACATCTCTGAACAGAAATAAAGACTAGCTAAACAGACTCAAGACAACATGAAAATAAGATAAGGCCTAACTAAACTAGTCTAGGCAGTGGGGTGATGTCCTCAGCTAGAGCTGTCCGAAGAAGGTATCCTCCCAGGCCTCCTCCTCGTCCTCTGTAATATTTTCAATAGGTCCAGTCAGGACAGGAGCGAGTACAGTACATCTCAATAGTTCATAGCAGGTTAGAAAATATAATCATGCAGTAAAGTAAGATATAGATACTGAAGAAATACAGTATGTAAATAGAGAAAGAAACTGTAATGGAAATATCTACTATAAGTAGAGAGCTAATAGTGACTAGTGAGTCAGAGTAAAATATAAACATGTGAATGGCATAGGAGGTTCATGACTACAGCTAAGGGAGTGGTTCATGACTACAGCTACTTGGATAATATTCACATGTCTATTTCTACTCCCCCAACCCCAATCAATACACAAGGATCCATTCAAGTTATGTTAAGGTTCGTGAAACTTTACATGGCTCATAAAATGAGTGGTACGTGAAGGTGATTCATGGGGGCTCTGTGAACATGAGAGTACATGTGTCACAGGCGGTTCGTGAATCAGAGGAAGCATAGAGATACGTGATGGTTCGTGAAACGCATAAAACATGCTGTATCCGATGCTCCCGAGGGGGATAACATCTCATGAAAAGATCCATATAGTACCAATCCGTGTGACCAACGTGACAGTATCAAGTAAAGTAATTTAAAGCAGAAAAATAATTCTAAGCAGGATATAAAATGATCAGAGAATGTACTCGCCTGCTAACTGAAAGTCCGAGATGAAAATACTGTCCGAGGAGTGGTGTCTGGCTCCTATTAGAACAGCACAAGTCACTATGAGTCTACAATGATATAATAAAGTCCTAATATGCATTCTACATGATTCTAGGTCAATCTAGGCCAAAGTCAACTCTTGGTCAACTCTAGTCAACTAGACTAGTCAAACTAGGTCAACTAGGTCAAGTCCTAGCCCAAACAAGTCTAACAAGTCTTACTAGGCCTAACCAAGCCTAGTCTAGCAATCACACACCAATCACAAGGCTATACAAGCCAAACACAAGCACATATCAAGGCACATCCTATTCATGCATATTCAACAATATATCTATATAAAAAGAGGGAGGAACTAATATGTAAGCTATGTGTGTGTGTGAACATGGATGTGTATATGAAAATAGAAACCAACACAAGGCTATACATCCTTGAACCCACATATATACCTATCTATATACATTACATTACATTTGGTTATAATTTCTATTCATTAGGAACCATCTCATATATATATATATACATATATATATATATATATATATATGGGCTCAAAACATAAATAGAATATATATATATATATATATATATATTGTATCCACAAAGAGAGAGGGAGGGCATATCATGGCAAGGTGGGTGTCTATACTAGAGTGTGTGTCAATAGGAAATAGTGGCATGGCAATGTGAATTAGATACTTGTGTGTATGTGTATATGGCATAAGAGTGTGAGGGAACAATGTGTACATAGCCATGTGGGTTTGGGTGTGTGTGTGACTTGGTTCCAGGAAACCAAATGACAGTGTTGAGATTATCATTTCCATGTGTGTGTGTGAGAGAGATTGATAGGAATGTGTGTGTACATTAAATATGTGTAGATGACAGGGGTATAGGTTTGTGTTCTCAGATTGATTAAGGAATTTTCAGTTAACATGGTGTACAAAAATGAACATGTGAAGTGTGCCTGTGTGCCATAACATGAGGGTGGGTGTGTATGTCTAGAGGCCAATTTCAGCCATAGCATTACTTAACATAAAAACAGTGCAAACATTGATCCCCAAGGAAAAACAGTTAACAGTTATCTAAAATAGGAAAGCAATGGAAAGGGAATCAAATGAAAACAGTTATCAAATTGGCACCAAGACTCTTCATACCAATTCCCATACATAAATAATCCTTAATCTCAGATTTATCAAACAAGGAATCTCAGGTTCCTACATAACAGTGAACTCAGAAAAATGTACATCCAATTTCAGGTTTTCCAATGAAACAGTGAGCAATACCATAGCAGTTTACATCTAAAACAGGAAGTAATCAGTTTAAACAGCAATCCTAAACCCAGGAAGGACTCAGCTATAGTGAACAATCAAGTCTAGATTCCATTAAAAGAAAACAGTTTTATAGGGATGGAAAAGGGAACTTAGGTTATTAGAATTTAGGACTAACTCATAAACAATAGTCCAAACAACTTATTCACAGATTAACAAGGACTGAAAACACAACCCAATTTCAGGTTTTAATACATGGAGAGGAACTCATATCAGTTCACAAAATCTTATAGGAATTTCTCAGTTACTCATGTTGAAACCACACAAATATTAGTTAAACAATCTCAGGTTCTATGACAGTTCAAAAATAGGAGGGGCTGACATCTCAGGAGTTAACCCCTTGAACTCAAACCACACCAGGTTTTACTGTAAATATCAGTTTAATAGATTACTGGAATGAATCCCATATCAACAGTTTAAACAAAACCCAAGATCAGTTGATAAAATCACTTAACAGTGAATGGAAGTTAACTCCCAGGTTGACACACACTCAAGTCAGTCAACCAACTAATATCCTGTTCTCAGGTTGTGATACATCTCAGGAATTGAGATGTAATAAGAGAGAATCACTGTCAATGAAATAAACATAACATAGGAGAATTTGAAAACTGTTAACCTCATAAACTTCCCAGTTTTCGAAAATTGGAACACAACAAACTCAAGTTTCAATGACAGTAAACCAAATAAGATTTTAACAGTCCAAATAAATCTCAGATTTAACATTCATGAATCAAAAAACATCTAACAGTCCAAAAATGAGATATCTCAGTTTTTGTATCCAAACCACCCCCATTTCAAACCAAATTCGACACACCAATAGAATCAATATAGGAGAACAAGTTATAGGTTTAATTACATGTAAACAACAGTGTTTAATAGGTTAAAATGATGTCCAAAGTTCAATTTTTAAAACTGGAACAAAAATAGTAACAGTGAATACTTTACAGTTTTGGAAAAAAGAGAATTCGAGAATTAACAAGGAAAATTAATTTAAAATAGGAATTAAATGGTTGGTAATAATTAAACACATCGTGTACATGCTCTGCAATTTGTTTGTGTCCACAAAAGTGGACACAAACGTGTCCAGTTCAAAACCACACAAAAACAGTGCACAGAAGGCTGCTCCTCGTGCACGTGTTCACGTCGTTCGTGTGCACGACACGACACGACACAACCCACATGGTTGTGTCCCAGGGTTGACCTAGTATAGGGCTAGGGATAGGACACCCTGACACGTGTCCTCGTTGCGTGTGCAAGACACGGGACACGCGTATCAGTGGCTAAAAGTGACAGCCACTGAAACAGTACAAAACCCGTGCGCACGCTGGTGCGTGTCCGACACGACACATGGGGCTCTAAAAATTGGGGAGCTCCGTGTCAGTGTCAGCCCCTAGCTACACGTCAAGTCTTGCGTGTCGAGGTGGCGTGTCCTAGGCGCTGTGTCCCCCGAAGTGCAGGACATGCACAGTGCCCGCGCGCGCGTGTACACGACAGCGTGTACACGTGCCCGACACGACTCGACACGACACGAAAACTCGACATAACCTACGGAAACGTGTAAGCGAGCCCACAACCTAAAATCCTATTCAAACACAAATCCAAAATACACACGAAATGCCCATTGGGGCATTTCATCAAACACACAGCAGCACACACTGATACGTGTCCAGAATGGACACGAATCGACACGAAAATTTGGGAAACCCTATTCCTATAGTTAGGCTAGGGTTAGGGCATTCCTAAAATGATTTTTACCAGAATTTAAAGGCATTAAATAGGATTATACCTATAGGTGTTCAATTCCCCAAAAAGCTCCAAAGAGAAGGATCTCTCAAACCACCAAAAGCTCTCCAAATTGTTTGCTCCCTGTCAAAACTCATTTCCAACAGCAAGAACACAATATTTAGAGCCTATTGGAATTTGTTTGAAGGAAAAAGGACTTGAAATGAATTTAATAGGAATTTATGAAGATGGAACTTACCTCTTTTTAAAAACTTGATAAACCCTAAGAGAGAGGCTAGCCCTAATCCTAGGAGAGCATTTATAGAAGGGAGGGCTGTCATGTGGCTGGCCATAGGGCCCTAGGGCTAGGTTTTGGCTAGTTGGTTGAGTCCTAATTGGTTTAAGTCATGATTATGACTTGTGACTTCACAAGCCATTCTTAGACCAAACTAATTCCTATTTTCACCAAATTAAACCCAATGAGTTCCTCCTCATGAACTTAAGTCAACCTAGGTTCTCAAATCCTAATCTCTTAGTCAAGACCTAGGTTAGCCACTAGGTTAGTCTACAAGGTCAACTTAAGTCAAAGTCTCTAAAACACCAAAATAATTATTCTAAAAATCAATCAAAAATCATAATAATTATAAATAATAATAATAATTCAATTTAAATTCTAAAATTTTAAAAATGACCAAAATACCATCATTTGGAAAACTGGGTGTTACAATCCTACCCACCTTAGAAAAATTTCGTCCTCGAAATTAAGATGGTAGCAGGCCTTCTAGGTTAAACCCCCAGCAATCATAGTCTCAGAATCTATCTTAAATCATATAGTTGAAAGTGTAACATATGGGGCCATGGCATGCAATATCAGTCTGGGGTCTCATCTAGTTATACCAACCATGCTACAGTACTAGGCAATCATAAGGTATCAAAACATACAAGCAAGGGATGCATCAAAATTCTCAAAAAGGAATACTAAGGTTAGGTCAAAACTCACCTCCAGCTAGGTCTGAGAACCAGAACTCCCTCCTGGAAGCAGGGCCCTGGTTGGGGCAGGTATAGCAGGGCAGTGCTACATCCAGTGTGCAGCTGAACCACAGATTAGGCACGATCCTAGTCTCTTTCTACAGTTGTTCCACTTGTGTCCAGACTTCTTGCAGTAGGCACAGATAGGCTCCGGCTCAGCTGGCCTCTGCTGGACAGGTGACTGGCTGGGTATGATGATATAGGCTGGATAAATGGGTACTCCTCAAACTCTGGGTAGGACTGGGTACTGCTCCTCGCCCTCTTAGAGCTAGGCTCTCCTCCTAGAAGCACAGAGTCCCGCAGACGTAGCAACCTCTGGATTTGCTCCCTCATGGCCTCCTCATGAGCTCTCTGTGACTCCATCAACCTTTCTTGGAAAAATGCAAACACCTGGGCTGCATCAAGTAGCAAACCCCCGGGTGGTACAGTAGGGAGTACAGAGGGTAGGGAAGGGCTCTCGGTCTCAGGCAAATCTGCAGCTCTCTCCTGAACGACAGGAGATGAAGGAAGACTCTCTGGCGAGGCTACCACCATCTCCTCAATGGTAGGAGGTGCCACCACCCCCTGGTCAGATAGAGGGATAACTATCTCCTGAACAGTAGGAGGTGGGGGCACGCTCTCAGTAGCTGCAGCTGCTCTCAGGCGACGGGCTCGGGTCATGGGTGCCATACTGAAAGAAAGAGAAAGGAAATAAAATATAAATCAGTCATCAAGGCTGACAAACTAGTAAATATAAACAAAGGAGAACCAGCTACAAAAATCACTATTTAAAGCCAGGCTATACTATCATTCCTAAGACAAGGGCCTAATCACAAGTCATCAAATTATCACACTAAGAAAGAACTACATATGCATAGACTCTATAAAGCTAAGAAGATCTCTACTCCTAAATTATTTAATGATGGAAACAATTTATAATAACTGGAATGAAGATAGAGACGATATATTTAAGAACCTTTCCATGATACAATCTGATAATCATATACGTCTGTCCTGAAATCATGATACTCAGAATCCTCGCCACGTTAGTAAGCAAGGCTGCGATAAACGGTAGAGTCCATAACAGGGGCATGCACCTCTATAATCATATCGTCTGGAATTCTTGCTATGCCGACTAGTATAGCTGCGAGGAATTCCAAATCTCATAACCAAGATACGTACATCCGAAGTCAGGTCTCTATGTTTCCGCCATGCCAGCTAATATAGCTGCGATAAACTCTAGGTTCCATAACCAAGTAGACGTTTTACCATCCCTGTATTCCCGTCGTCATATGTTATCAGAAAAATATCGTAACTCGGGCCATAAAAATTCATCTCGATAGGAAAATCAAATCAACAACGATCCAACAAAATCAAATTCGATAATCAAGAAGTGAGAGCAACAAAGCAAGGGTAATGATTTAAATTGAAGTTTAAACAAGATTCTCAAGGGTCGTCCCAGGAATCTTTCAAGGAATCCTAACAGTGATTGAGTACCTTCAAAGTATGTATCCTAATCCTACTGCAGGCTGTAGTGATACTCTAGTTCGAATACCACTACATAAACTCGACCTGCATGGGCCACCACTAAAAACGTGTCACGACCCACACCAACTGTGAGGGTATGAGAACGTCACAACGCCCAGCCTACGCCGCAGTGTCGGCGGTAGAACGCTGTCCTAGGTCAACATACATCTAGCAATATAATAATGAGCAGTAAATGAACTCAATCACAACTAAGGAGGAAGAAAATACGATATGATATAGAACTCAAGGAAATACTGAATATAGAAAAGTCTAGGATAATATCCCAGCAAATATCCAGAGTACATATCTCGGCCTACTGAATAAGAAAGAATATATACAACTCAACATCTCTGAACAGAAATAAAGACTAGCTAAACAGACTCAAGACAACATGAAAATAAGATAAGGCCTAACTAAACTAGTCTAGGCAGTGGGGTGATGTCCTCAGCTAGAGCTGTCCGAAGAAGGTATCCTCCCAGGCCTCTTCCTCGTCCTCTGTAATATTTTCAACAGGTCCAGTCAGGACAGGAGCGAGTACAGTACATCTCAATAGTTCATAGCAGGTTAGAAAATATAATCATGCAGTAAAGTAAGATATAGATACTGAAGAAATGCAGTATGTAAATAGAGAGAGAAACTGTAATGGAAATATCTACTATAAGTAGAGAGCTAATAGTGACTAGTGAGTCAGAGTAAAATATAAACATGTGAATGGCATAGGAGGTTCATGACTACAGCTAAGGGAGTGGTTCATGACTACAGCTACTTGGATAATATTCACATGTCTATTTCCACTCCTCCAACCCCAATCAATACACAAGGATCCGCTCAAGTTATGTTAAGGTTCGTGAAACTTCACATGGCTCATAAAATGAGTGGTACGTGAAGGTGATTCATGGGGGCTCTATGAACATGAGAGTACATGTGTCACAGGCGGTTTGTGAATCAGAGGAAGCATAGAGATACGTGATGGTTCGTGAAACGCAAAAAACATGTTGTATCCGATGCTTCCGAGGGGGATAACATCTCATGAAAAGATCTATATAGTACCAATCCGTGTGACCAACGTGACAGTATCAAGTAAAGTAATTTAAAGCAGGAAAATAATTCTAAGCAGGATATGAAATGATCAGAGAATGTACTCGCCTGCTAACTGAAAGTTCGAGATGAAAATACTGTTCGAGGAGTGGTGTCTGGCTCCTATTAGAACAGCACAAGTCACTATAAGTCTACAATGATATAATGAAGTCCTAATATGCATTCTACATAATTCTAGGTCAATCTAGGCCAAAGTCAACTCTTGGTCAACTCTAGTCAACTAGACTAGTCAAACTAGGTCAACTAGGTCAAGTCCTAGCCCAAACAAGTCTAACAAGTCTCACTAGGCCTAACCAAGCCTAGTCTAGCAATCACACACCAATCACAAGGCTATACAAGCCAAACACAAGCACATATCAAGGCACATCCTATTCATGCATATTCAACATTATATCTATATAAAAAGAGGGAGGAACTAACATGTAAGCTATGTGTGTGTGTGTGAACATGGATGTGTATCTGAAAAGAGAAACCAACATAAGGCTATACATCCTTGAACCCACATATATACCTATCTATATACATTACACTACATTTGGTTATAATTTCTATTCATTAGGAACCATCTCATATATATATATATACATATATATATATATATGGGCTCAAAACATAAATAGAATATATATATATATTGTATCCACAAAGAGAGAGGGAAAGGGCATATCATGGCAAGGTGGGTGTCTATACTAGAGTGTGTGTCAATAGGAAATAGTGGCATGGCAATGTGAATTAGATACTTGTATGTATGTGTATATGGCATGAGAGTGTGAGGGAACAATGTGTACATAGCCATGTGGGTTTGGGTGTGTGTGTGACTTGGTTCCAGGAAACCAAATGACAGTGTTGAGATTATCATTTCCATGTGTGCGTGTGAGAGAGATTGATAGGAATGTGTGTGTATATTAAATATGTGTAGATGACAGGGCTATAGGTTTGTGTTCTCAGATTGATTAAGGAATTTTCAGTTAACATGGTGTACAAATATGAACATGTGAAGTGTGCCTGTGTGCCATAACATGAGGGTGGGTGTGTGTGTCTAGAGGCCAATTTCAGCCATAGCATTACTTAACATCAAAACAGTGCACACATTGATCCCCAAGGAAAAATAGTTAACAGTTATCTAAAATAGGAAAGCAATGGAAAGGGAATCAAATGAAAACAGTTATCAAATTGGCACCAAGACTCTTCATACCAATTCCCATACATAAATAATCCTTAATCTCAGATTTATCAAACAAGGAATCTTAGGTTCCTACATAACAGTGAACTCAGAAAAATGTACATCCAATTTTAGGTTTTCCAATGAAACAGTGAGCAATACCATAGCAGTTTACATCTAAAATAGGAAGTAATCAGTTTAAACAGCAATCCTAAACCCAGGAAGGACTCAGCTATAGTGAACAATCAAGTCTAGATTCCATTAAAAGAAAACAGTTTTATAGGACTGGAAAAGGGAACTTAGGTTATTAGAATTTAGGACTAACTCATAAACAATAGTCCAAACAACTTATTCACAGATTAACAAGGACTGAAAACACAACCCAATTTCAGGTTTTAACACTTGGAGAGGAACTCATATCAGTTCACAAAATCTCATAGGAATTTCTCAGTTACTCATGTTGAAACCACACAAATATTAGTTAAACAATCTCAGGTTCTATGACAGTTCAAAAATAGGAGGGGCTGACATCTCAGGAGTTAACCCCTTGAACTCAAACCACACCAGGTTTTACTGTAAATATCAGTTTAATAGATTACTGGAATGAATCCCATATCAACAGTTTAAACAAAACCCAAGATCAGTTGATAAAATCACTTAACAGTGAATGGAAGTTAACTCCCAGGTTGACACACACTCAAGTCAGTCAACCAACTAATATCCTGTTCTCAGGTTGTGATACATCTCAGGAATTGAGATGTAATAAGAGAGAATCACTGTCAATGAAATAAACATAACATAGGAGAATTTGAAAACTGTTAACCTCATAAACTTCTCAGTTTTCGAAAACTGGAACACAACAAACTCAGGTTTCAATGACAGTAAACCAAATAAGAGTTTAACAGTCCAAATGAATCTCAGATTTAACATTCATGAATCAAAAAACATCTAACAGTCCAAAAATGAGATATCTCAGTTTTTGTATCCAAACCACCCCCATTTCAAACCAAATTCGACACACCAATAGAATCAATATAGAAGAACAAGTTATAGGTTTAATTACATGTAACAACAGTGTTTAATAGGTTAAAATGATGTCCAAAGTTCAATTTTTAAAACTGGAACAAAAACAGTAACAGTGAATACTTCACAGTTTTGGAAAAAAGAGAATTCGAGAATTAACAAGGAAAATCAATTTAAAATAGGAATTAAATGGTTGGTAATAATTAAACACATCGTGTACATACTCTGCAATTTGTTTGTGTCCACAAAAGTGGACACAAACGTGTCCAGTTCAAAACCACACAAAAACAGTGCACAGAAGGCTGCTCCTCGTGCACGTGTTCACGTCGTTCGTGTGCACGACACGACACGACACAACCCACGTGGTTGTGTCCCAGGGTTGACCTAGTGTAGGGCTAGGGATAGGACACCCTGACACGTGTCCTCGTTGCGTGTGCAAGACACGGGACACGCGTATCAGTGGCTAAAAGTGACAGCCACTGAAACAGTGCAAAACTCGTGCGCACGCTCGTGCGTGTCCGACACGACACGTGGGGCTCTGAAAATTGGGGAGCCCCATATTAGTGTCAGCCCCTAGCTACACGTCAAGTCTCGCATGTCGAGGTGGCGTGTCCTAGGCGCTGTGTCCCCCGAAGTGCAGGGAATGCACAGTGCCCGCGCGCGCGTGTGCACGACAGTGTGTACACGTGCCCGACACGACTCGATACGACACGAAAACTCGACACAACCTACGGAAACATGTAAACGAGCCCACAACCTAAAATCCTATTCAAACACAAATCCAAAATACACACGAAATGCCCATTGGGGCATTTCATCAAACACACAGCAGCACACACTGATACGTGTCCAGAATGGACACGAATCGACACGAAAATTTAGGAAACCCTATTCTTATAGTTAGGCTAGGGTTAGGGCATTCCTAAAATGATTTTTACCAGAATTTAAAGGCATTAAATAGGATTATACCTATAGGTGTTCAAATCCCCAAAAAGCTCCAAAGAGAAGGATCTCTCAAACCACCAAAAGCTCTCCAAATTGTTTGCTCCCTGTCAAAACTCATTTCCAACAGCAAGAACACAATATTTAGAGCCTATTGGAATTTGTTTGAAGGAAAAAGGACTTGAAATGAATTTAATAGGAATTTATGAAGATGGAACTTACCTCTTTCTAAAAACTTGATAAACCCTAAGAGAGAGGATAGCCCTAATCCCTAGGAGAGTATTTATAGAAGGGGGTCTGTCATGTGGCTGGCCATAGGGCCCTAGGGCTAGGTTTTGGCTAGTTGGTTGAGTCCTAATTGGTTTA
Source organism: Iris pallida (assembly GCA_029216955.1). NCBI lineage: Eukaryota > Viridiplantae > Streptophyta > Magnoliopsida > Asparagales > Iridaceae > Iris > Iris pallida. The sequence continues at coordinate 10,974,639 of JANAVB010020997.1, read as the reverse complement.
AGTCATGATTATGACTTGTGACTTCACAAGCTATTCTTAGACCAAACTAATTCCTATTTTCACCAAATTAAACCCAATGAGTTCCTCCTCATGAACTTAAGTCAACCTAGGTTCTCAAATCCTAATCTCTTAGTCAAGACCTAGGTTAGCCACTAGGTTAGTCTATAAGGTCAACTTAAGTCAAAGTCTCTAAAACACCAAAAACAATTATTCTAAAAATCACTCAAAAATCACAATAATTATAAATAATAATAATAATTCAATTTAAATTCTAAAATTTTAAAAATAACCAAAATACCCTCATTTGGAAAACTGGGTGTTACACGTGCGTACCTCCGGAGGAGAGGAGGACGGAGATCTAGGCCAACAGTACAAAGTAGGTGTTTTGGTTTATAATTTTTTTTTCCGTTTTTATCATAAATTAACTTTTTTCATGAATATAATATGTCTATATAGATATCGTCTCCCAGAGGTACAGAGATGCCTAGGCCACATGCTGAGGCCTAATTATGGTGGTCCTTGGATTAACTACTCTGATGCTCCAGATGAAAGGAAGAACTACTGGTTTACGCGCTTTAAGGTTAAAATAGATTTGCTTTTAATATGAATCATATAATTAATTCATATTATATATAACTGATAAATATTTGGTTTGCACTCTTCTAGGATATGTTTTTCTATCCACCGTACCGGGCCGAGCTTATCGAGGGGATTTTTCCTGCCATCGCTGCCAAGTTGATCCGTGACGCTATTAATGATCAGAAGGATCGTGATCGTGCCAAAAAGCAGATCCAAGGTTTGATCACCCCTGATCAGTGGAATACGATGAAGGCTCGATTCGATGAGCCAAGGTACAAGGAGAAGTCGAAGAAGGCCAAGGCGGCTAGGCAACATGCCTCGAAGTGGTACGGTGGGTCGATTCCGATGACGGAACATTTCCGTCGTCTGGTATGTCTTTCTCTTTTTGAAATATTATTTTAATGCAAAACCGATAAATTATTACTAAGATAATATATTTAATTACAGATAAGGAAGGTCGATAACGCCGACATGGTGACCGTCTTTCTGGCCACCCATCGGAAGGGCGAAGGCCTTATTGACGAGAGGGCCGAGCAGACCTATGTAAGTATTACAATACGTTATCTTAATTTAATAATTTGTGTCAATTTTAATATAAATTAGTAAATATGATGCAAATAAATATTCATGTAGTTAGTAATAATAAGTACATTAATTAGAAATTAGAAATTATAGAGTACTATCCAAACTTTCTAGGCCGAGTATCAGAGGCTGCGGGAACGGGCGGCTGCTAGTGCACCTAATGCAGGAGAGGCCGGGTACTTCCTCGCAGCCCACTCAAGCTCCATCGACGGACGAGCTGTGGATGACCGCCGCTGGTGGACTCCATAGGGGTACGTACTACGGTACGGGATCCTATGGTGCCCTAGTTGCGACCCAGTCCTCTAGGGCATCTCCTGTTAGTGTTCATGGTCCACAGTCGTCCCAGGAGTCTGCCTGAGTCCACCAGATGATGGAGTCTCTCCGTGACGACCTGCTACGACGGATCGAGGAGCAGTCTCAGCAACCTACGGACGATCCTGTGCTGCTAGCACGATTGGATGTGCTCGACTGCGGCATTATGGAGCTCATGGAGACGACTAAGAGGACAGAGCGCAGTGTTGGAGGGTTAGAGCGCACGATGACGGAGCTGCAGACAGCACAGGTGACCATGACCGATAGGCTGAGATTGGTGACGAATTCGATGGTCCAGAGCAGTGATAGACTGTTATCTACCATGGATTCATACAACTTGCGACTTACAGCGTTGGAGCGTGCTGGTCCTCCGGGTGCGCCTTCATCGTCGTCGACTCCGCCGCCTCCACCGCCTTCTTTATCGACACCGACTCCACCAACGTCACTGTCTGCTCCATCGGTATCGATTTCACTTGAGGAGTATGAGTTGTTCTTATCCCTTCGTCGCGGCGGTGCCCCTCCTGCACCAGATCCCTAGTAGTCCTAGTTAGGGCTGTTTGTTTGTGTTTGTTTGATCCTTTGTTTGTGACTTGGATATTTGTTGGTTGTGTAGACTTGGATGTTTGGATCATATTTGTTGGATCCTATTCTATTTGTTGGTTGTGTGTAGACTTTGGTTATTTGGTTGTAGACTTTGTTATTTGGTGTAGACTGGGTTATTTGTGTACTTGTTGGTTGTACCTATTCTATTTGTTGGATCCTATTCTATTTGTTGGATCCCATTCTATTTGTTGCCTGCTACATTGTGTTATGCTGTCGTTTATGTTATTATTTGTTTCAATTGGATCTTAATATACTTCTGTGGTTTACGTTTACCGGTGTTGAGTGTTCCACCGAAGGGGTCGGCGAACCCAGGGAGAAAAGGATATCTGTTATACTGTGTCTTTATGGTTATCTTTTTAAACTGCTGGGAGAAAATGACATTCTGTATTTTATTTTTTTACAGATTTAGCGACGTTTATCGACGTCCACCGACGTACGTTTGCGTCGGTAAACGTCGATAAATCTGTAAAATTTTCCAGGGTACCGACGTTTACCGACGTCCATATACATCGGAGACCGTCGGTAAAAGTCGATGAACGTCGGTAATAATCCCAGAAATTACCGATATTTAGTGACATTTTAAACGACGGTAAACATCGGTAAGTTCCCAGGATTTTACCGATGTGTAGCGACATTCAACACGTCGCTAATCCACCGACGAAACGACGGTAGACGTCGGTAATATCCTAGGATATACCGACGTAAATATACGTCGGTAAACGTCGGTATTTGCGACGTTCGACGACGTTTTAAAGATCAGCGACTTACGTTTCTGCGACAAGTCCAAAACGTCGATAAATATTTTTAGCGACGTAATTTGTCGTTTTAGCGACGTCTTTAGGCGTCGCTAAAACGACTTATTCTGGTAGTGAATCCAGAAAGATAAAGTGAAAGACATCCTAATCTAGGGGAGTATCATCCACTGCTAGTGGGTCCTGCTGCTGGTCCAGGTCACAGCAATCCTCTAGGGTCGTACGTAATAAGTAGGACAGAACGCCTCAGCCTCGTCCTCTGTAATATTTTCAACAGGTCCAGTCAGGACAGGAGCGAGCACAGTACATCTCAACAAATCATAACAGGTTAGGAAATATAAACATGCTTGAGAGTAAGATACAGGAAACTGAAAGAATTATATGATGAAAAAGGAAGACTATAAATAAATAGATACAATATATAGAGAACTATCAGTGACTAGTGATTCAGAGCACAATATGGTTATATAAACGGCACGATGTTGCACACGAGTAATCTAAAGAGGTTGCACACGAGTAATCTACTGGATTGATTACATAACCACTTCTACTCCCCCACCCCAATCAATACACAAGGATCTAGCCAAGTTATGTTATCGTACACGAAGTATAGTCACACACGAAGATCATGTGAGCACATGAGTATACACGATTTCACATAATTTGCACACGAAAAGCACGAACACAAGGAGTACATGATGCTCATGATAAAGTATACGAATACGAAATACCCGATGTATCCGCTAAGGGGATAACATCGCACGACAAGATCCATATAGTACTAATCCGTGTTTCCAACGTGTCAGCATCATGTAAAGTAATCTAAAGCAGAAAATATAATCCTAAATAAGATATGAAATGTTCAGAGAATGTACTCGCCTGTATCCTGAGTATCTGTAGAGTATCTACTGTCCGAGGAGTGGTATTTGTCTCCTATAGAACAGTACAAGTCACCATAAGTCTAAAATGATATATCAGACTGCTATAATGCATCTACATGAAGTTTGGGGTCAAACTGGACTAAAGTCAACTCTTGGTCAACTCTAGTCAACTAGACTAGTCAAACTAGGTCAACTAGGTCAAACCTAAGTCAAACAAGTCTCACTAGGCCTAACTAGTCCATTCTAGCAAGCACACACCATTTCTAGACTATTCAAGTCAACTATACCCTATACTGGCATTCAAACCACATACCTAGGCTATGAGCCATAGGCTATAGGCCTATAGGCAATATCACCTATAGTCCAAACCACATATTCACATATACACATATTTTAATATATCTAATATCATATAATAACACACATTTATACCTATATAGGTTTCATGACAATTACATATAGATGTGTATGTACAAGTATATATATCTATACATAAGTGTTAGGGAGAGGGACATGTGTGTGTTATGGTGTAATGATAGGTTAGCCTTGTGTTAACAGTGTAGTGTTGAGCATGTATGTGTAGGTGAATGGAAACATGAGAGCATGTCAGTTAGTTAATAGGCTAGTGTCAATAGGATTTTAGGAATATAGATACATGTGTGTGTAGAGTGTGATACAAGGGGATTTGTGAACAGTGATGTATGGATGAGTGTGTGTGTTAATTTCATAATAGGAACTCAGGAATTAGTTAACAGTGTGTATATATCATAGGAAAACATTATCATATGAGGGTGATATAGTGTTAGGTGTACTGTGATATTGAAAACAGTGTGATACAATGGGGATTCATGAACTGAATTGGAATAATGGCATTTCAGCACATGGTTTCAGAAAATGAATCAAGTGAGTCAAAACATCCAACCTATTCAACCTATTCCCAGGTTTTTCTCAGAATTAGGAAACCAATGACAGTATGATATAGTAGCATGTGTGTGTGTACATGTAGCTAACAGTAATGAGGGTGTGTGTTTATATGTAAACAGTAGGGTGTGTGTGATAGGGTTATGATATGAATGACAGTGAAGTGTCAAATGGAAAAAGTGGCATGGCAGTGTAGTGTAACCTGGAAATCAGTTAGCTAACATTACCAACACAAAGTATGAGAATCAACACTCAATAGTTGGTTTAAGGAAGAGAAATTAATTCTCAGTTTTAATATTGAAACAATCATTCAATCAACCAAACAACCAATGCAATGTATGGAGAATTAACATTCAATTTCAGTTTAGGAAGGGAATGGAAATGAACTCAGTTATTCTCAGGTTTAAGGAATCATGTGACAGTTCATAAGGAAACTAAATGATAGTGAATTTGTAATGGAACTAACAAAGGAAATAAAATCAATTCGACAGATTATTAAGGAAGGGAAATCATTCCAATTAGTTCTAGGAAAGGAAATGGAAATCAACTCAGTTTAATATAGAATAAATCATTGTTTTGAATGTATCAGTCATATACATAAGGTCCCAACTCACTATCAATTATTCCATTCTCATATCATAAACCTATTCTAATAAGTAAATCGAATTAATCATGAACTAACAATTATGTGGGATCATTTGACAGCTGAAAACATCAATTTAAAATAGATTAAAATGGATTCAAGTTTAGGAAAAAACTAAATATAATGTGGTATCAGTCATTTACATTTGAAACCCAATCTCAGCATCAAATATTCCATACACTCAATAAAACCCAATCCAATCTTGCAAAATCAACTAATAGAGATTATTAACCATGTACAGGATCTAAAATAATAATTTAATCATAAATTTAAACAATTAAAATGGAATTAAACACAGGAAATAGAAACAGGACAATGCACAGGAAAATAGTATCGTGTACGTGTTCATCGACCTCGTGCACGTCCCACGACACGACACAAGCCCTGAGCTTGTGTCCCAGTGTCGAGCGTGTCTAGGTCTAGGGTCCTGACACCCTGATATGGGTCCACGATACGTGTGTCAGTGACACGACACACGTATCAGTGCCAAAAAGTCGGCTGAACCCACACAGTGCACTCCCAGTGCACTCGCAAGTGCGTGTCTGACACGACATGAGGACTAACGACACTTTGGGAGCCTCGTGTCAGTGTCAGCCCTGACCCGTGTGTCGAGTTTCCCGTGTCCACGTGGTGTGTCCAGTGAGTTGTGGCCCCAAAGTAGCAGGGGAACTGCCACTTGCGTGCGCACGTGTGGAACCCAGTGTGTTCCCGTGTCCATAACGACCCTGACACGACACGAAATGTGTCCAACACAACAGAAACCCATAAGCAAGTCTAAAACCTAAATTCCTATTCAAACAAAATCAGAAAACAAGGATAAATGCCCAATGTGGCATTTCATCAAACACTTAGGTAGGCCACTGATACGTGTCCGATATGGACACGTACTGGACACGAAACCTAGAAATAGCTATACCAACAGTTAGGGTATTCCTAGGGCTTCCTATTAATGCATTTAAATCACCATTTTATGGAGAGGATTAGGAAATACCTAGGTAAGTGAAATGGCTCAAAAAACTTCAAATAGAGGTGTTCCTCTTGCTACCCAAACTCCTCCAAATTGCTCCTTCACTGAAATTTCTCACCATAGCCAGGAAATACACAGAGATTAGAACCTATTGCAAAAAATTTAAAGGAAAATAGAGTTGAAATGGAGAAGATAGGGATTGAGGAAGAATGGGGTTTACCTCTATTTTTCCAACTTGCTAATTTCCTAAAAGAGGCTAGCCCTACATGGAAGAGGCATTATATAGGGTGTGGAACCCAAGGTGGCTGGCCATAAATGCTAGGGTTAGGGTTTTGGGGTGATCAATGGCTATAAATCAATCTAACTAATTCAATGGTTCACAAGCCTAGGTTTCATACTAGACTTAAGGCAACCTAGTTAACTCTAACTAACATGACTTAACTCTAACTAAGTCTAGCTATGACTAATCTAGGTTAGGTCAAATCTAGTTTAGGGCTAAACATAATACAAGGAAATTAATTAAATCATATTTAAATCACACCATTCTAATAATCATATTAAATTCCAAACAATATATATTAAATTTAATTAAATTCAAAATGACAAAAATACCCTCAAACTGGAAATGATAAATGAAATATCCTAATCACATGGCTAGGCTCTAGGTCAAGCTGTCTCTAGTGTTACACTAGCAAAATACTAAAATTACAAGTCATGGTTTAAATAGTTTAAACTGATTAAGAATCACCAAAAATCATAATATAAAATAAATATCAATAAATAATAATTATAATTATAAAATTTCAAAATTACCCTCATCTAAAAACCTGGGTGTTACACTTCTTGCTTGTACCAGATCAGCCCCTGGATCCTCTTCTATCCCTTCCTCCGCGGCCACATCCACCATCAGTAGTGGAGAGGCAGGCCCTATAGGTCCAGAACAATGGACAATCAGCTTGACCCGAAGAAGATGGAGTTGAAGCAAAAAAATTTCCTCTTTGGTAATAATGTGACATAGCTTACCAGAGGTGGGGGGCAAAGACTGGGGCTCAGTTGGAGTAGTCTCAGCTCCTTCCGTCGCCTCCACGTCATCTGTAAGGTCAGCAGCGGCGCTTAAACCATCCACGTCTACCTCCTCATCCTATGTTGCTCCGGACAGAGACGTAATTATATCAACACCAGCTTGTGAGGACCCTGCAGCTCCAGGGTCAGATCCTGGAGAGGGAACCACATGGGCAGCACCTGGTGATAGAAGGTTTGCTTCCTTCCATGCCTGCAAAAAAGAGCCTTCAGATAACATTCTAAGAACAACATTGGGGCTTGTCATGAAAGAACTTACCCCCGTGTTGACTTCAGTGTCACTATCCATTTCCTCGACGGCAGGCCTACGAAATCTAGCCGCAACTCTCTTCTGGGAACGAGGCCAATCAGTAACAGGGGTTCAGGCCTGTTTCGTTTATTCAGAGGATTCGGTACAGGGGAAGGCATACGTATCGCCAAAGGACTTACAGAGGGCTGGAGATCTTCAGAGTTATCTTTCTCCTCTTCCATGCTGTCGGAGTCAGAATCGAAAGCTTTCCTCTTCCCCTTCCCCGTCCTCTTGTGGGATTCTCTCTGTCACTCCTCCAATTTTGTACCAACAATAAAACTGGTATGTGGATCAAAGTCGTTGGAGGGCACGTTCATGGACACATGACGAAGGGCCGATATATACGCGATATGCCCCAAAGACCCGGCGTCAGGCAGGATGAAGCTGGCCTGGGTGTGGGTCGTCGAATAATAGTGCAAGGCCCGAATGCCATCCAAGACTATCCCCTCGAAACCCAGGCAGGGATTAGGGTTATTCAAATATAATTGACTATACCCAAATTGTCGAGAGTACCGGCTGGGTAAGTATGGCTCCAAGTATACAATAACGGTTGTGGTACACCAGATGTGAGGGGCGGATACTCTGCAACCAGTGATACAGCTTTTCGGATAGGGCCTCGGGCGCAGCAGCACTGTCGAGTTGAACGCGTCCCATCTCTTCCTCAGTAAAAGACGAGACCGACACAAAAAAGAAGTATCTATCCACCCGCGCAAGAGCGGCTCGGCAGTCGAAAAAGGTGGTACAGTTCCAGGGTATATCATGATAGTGATAGATGAAGGCATCATCACTTGTCGTATTACCCTTCGGGCCAGGTCACATCAGAGAGGGGTAATGCATCAGCAGCTACCCCATCAAATAATTGTATGACAGCTCAATTCTGTTGAATGCTTTCATAAATTCATGAGCGATAACTTTTGACGTGAAAATCCGAAGACCCCGATGAATGTTGTATACCATAGCTAGAAGCAAAGCCAATTTGCCTCCGAAGACCAGCTTCACCGTCGGAAGGATCAGGTTGCGGCTGATCCTCTCAATCGAACTAGAGCCCCCCGAGATGACACAAACCCTCAGCCATTTCATCAGGTACCCGTCCAGGATGTCCTTAGCAGACAGAGGTTGGGTATCGTGATAAAAATAGCTTAAAGTGTTGCTCAGACTCTCGAACCTGTCACCAGCAGCCCGGGCCCTCTTAGTGCTTCGTACCTGAGCACCTACTTATTCTTGAGACTGGAGACTCCTAACGGCAACCCGACCAGAGGCGCTAAGGTTAAAAAGATAACCGATCCAAGCCTTGGTATGAGGAAGGTTCCCTTCTGAGCTTTCGTCCTTTTTCTTGGATATTTATTGATAGATGGTATGGTGACATAGCACTTCCTGGTATACGGCAAGGAATCCAGGAAACCGCCGCTCTAATTCCTCAAACGTTTTGTTTGTCGGGGTATACTCCTCATAAGCTTCATCTCCCCAGGGCAATTTAGACATATCATGCATCACGTGAAGAGCAAGCCCTATCTCTCACCCAGGAGTAAAGAAGGTTCTAGTTTGACAGTTGTATATCTCGAGCAATGCTATAAACGACTTCGAGTTCATAAACAAGAAATAGCAGGAGCTCCTAACGGCGTAATAGAGGCCGATCCGTCGTAGGGTGTCCTCATACTCCGCCAAGATCCAAGAGGTCAGATTGACCCATAGAGGGGAACGGTGCAGCCAGTTCAATAATGACAATCTTCCTGCAGGGTATGCCCCTTTGCGAGCAATCTAATTCAAAAATGTGTTGGCCTCAGAGAATCGCATATTGGGCTTCAGTTCGTTGATGAGACTGTCAGGAGCCAACCCAATGACAGAGTAGCTCATTGCCTCCCTTACTGCAACCACTGATCGCGTATGATTATTAAAACGGATATGGCCCACAAAGACTCCCTGTTGATCCAGAGTTAGGGAACTCGGTATCTTCCTCTCAAGAGGTACCATATTGAAAAATGATAGGGGGAAGTGGCACTCCATTAGGGGTATGTGAATTGCGTCCACCTGAAAATAGAAGTCCTAGCTCTCAGATATCTTTATACAGCTCGCGTTTGAAACAATCAGGACATCCTCGAACAGAAACATATGCTTCAGATGAATGCCATTCAGCTGCCCAGAGTTCATCATGCTAAGTAAAAAGAAGGATTGGCTTCTGATCTCCCTCAATCTGTCTTCATGTTGACTTCGGATGATCTGAGTCAACACATCTTGGACTATATAGTCAAATCTAGCACCCAAGGCAGACTAAGCATATCCTACCAGAACCTCCTCCGAAGGAAACGTGGGCAAGGTCACTACAAAGATCAAAGAAAGAAGACATTCAGAAGAAAAAAGTGAATGGACTTTTGAGCAATAAACATAGCCTATGCGGCTCAGTTACGAAGGGAACATATGCGGCTCAAATTAAGTAACACATACGGCCTAAGCAAGCAGAACATAGACAGCCCAGATATGGGAGGATTCATGCGGCTTAGTCATATGTGACCCAGATACAGATAGGGTACAAGTCGCATGTACTCTGATACTTATGCAGCTCGGTCCATGTGGCCCAGTCATACAGAGCACATGAGGCACATGCCCCATGAAGGCCAACTGTGCACTAAAGGTATTAAAACCATGGTACAGCGACAAAATATGGTCAGACCCGGGCATAAAACATGTGACATGGCTGTTTAAATTTGAGTGATCAATCTCCCACCTTACCCTTGATCGGATGATAGACGTCTGGATGAAATGAGGGTGACTTCTCAAAAGTGGCCCCCTTTCCTTTGTCAGCGGTGCTAGTGGCTTTAAAAGCTTTGGGAGCCATGGCTAGTTGGAGAAGCTGAAAAAAATACAGCAAAAAGAGAGAAATTTGAAAGAGAATAGAAAAAAGTCTTTCTATCAGACAACCTGTATTTATAGGCTAAAACAAATAGGTGCCACCTCGATTATCGTGCCATTAAAAGATGATGATGGCCTTTTTGGATTTTATCCTTAGTAACCGTCATCATTATCTCGAAAAGAAAGCCCAAATCTAAAAAGCAAATTTGAGTATTAAATACAGTAGTGACAACTGGACAGAGTCTCTCCGCGGCTCAAAATTTCCCTACAGACCAAGATCTCCCTGCGGCTCGAAGCTTTCCTGCGTCTCAACGTTTTATGCATAACTCTATGCTTCTTATTCAAGATATTCCAAATTTGCAATTTGAAAACTTTGACTGGGGTCTTGTAGAAGCATGGAAAAGATGGAGTTTATGTGGATCATCACTCCATGCGGCCAAGAGAAATCAAGCCGCAGAGGAAAGACTCTCGAAGATCCCCTGCGGCCAAGTAAAACTAAGTCGCAGAAGCAGTGCTCCTGGAGACCCCATGCAGCAAAGAAAACTTGAGCCGGAGAAGTAAGGCTCTCGAAGACCTCCTGCGGTTAAGTGGATTCAAGCCGCAGAGGGAAGGCTCTCGAAGGTCCCATACGGCCAAAAAAAAATCAAGCTACAGAAGCAAGGCTTTCGAGGATCCCATGCGGTTAAGTAGAACCAAGCCGCATAAGTAAGGCTCTTCCATACGGCCAAACGGAGCCGAGCCGCAGAAGAAAGGTTCCTAAGGCCACTATACGGCCAAGACGGTTCAGGCTCTACTTTGTTGGGGGGACACATGGCAATTTGACCAAGTCCGAACTACCCGGATTTACAACAAAGAAATCTCAACAACCCCACCAGCTGGCAGCCCAAGATCGAGTCTTTTGTGTGCTATTACAGACACGTGGCCACGTGGCTCTCTATGTGGCCCAAAATATGCTTTAGGTAGGAATCACTATAAATAGCAGGGTATCACACCCATGCTAAAGGTTGGCAATCAAAGGCTGGCAAATTTCTCCAAGAGCAAAGACTGCGTCTGATAGTCCAAAGAGTAAGACAGAGTTGCTACACTTTCCCGAGCCTCCATCGTCACCCCCCAAAACAAAAATTTAAATAATTGTACTTAGATTATTTCCTAGGATTTCTTTCAAGGCTTTCTTTTGTATAAGCGAGTTTGCAACCAAGTTCAATTTATCTGTAATTTTTGTTCTTGATATTTTAATGGCAAACAATCGTGACAACATCAAGTAAAGTAGTCGAGATCAAGAATATAAGTCCTAGCAAGTATGAAACGATCAGAGAATGTACTCGCCTGATATCCTGAATGACGGATGAGAATAGATGTTTGAACAGGAGTAACTTAGTCCTATTTAGAGCAACATAGGTTACAATGTATTCAAGGTATTATAAATGAAATTTATAATGCATTCTACATGATTCTAGGTCATTCTAGCTCAAAGTTAACTCTTGGTCAACTCTTGTCAACCTTTAGTCAAACTTGGTCAACATCTAAGACTAACTTGGTCATCTGTCTAGGGTTTGGTCGAACTCTAGCCTATAAGTTATGATAGGACTATAGAGTCAATTTTTAGGATAAATCTATAAGTTAACCCACTAAACAACACTATATGCAAATACAACAATATATATATATATATATATATATATATATATATATATATATATATATATATATATATATTTTATATATATATATATATATATATATTTTTTAATATATATATATATATATATATATATATATACAGCTTTCGGAGCCCCTGAGTTCCCGTCTCCGTCTCCAGGCATTGCTAGGCATTCTCCCTCCCCAGCTGGTCCCCCCTCTCCTCCTATTCGAGCGGTTGCTTCTTCCGGATCCTCCCCTCTAGTCTCATTCGCCGACATGGTGAGGCCTGATCGCGCTAGCCAGCAGCGTTCGATCCTTCCGGATGTCCCGCTCCCTGAGATTGAATATCCCCCGCCCTCAGAGGGACAACCCTTATCGATCTATTTCTCCGATACTGACCTGATCGACCTCCCTACACCAGAGGTTTTCCTTTACCTTCATACTCCAATTCTCATTGGGATGCCCCAAACTGGCCAGAGTCTAAGAACACATTGTCAAATGGCGATTCAAATCAGCGTACAGAGTCGCTCCCTTGGATCCCAAAAGCATTCTATTGCATCTCTCTGCAGAAGTAGACAAAAGGATTTCTCTAATCCATTGCACCAGCAAGGTGGACTCCAAAACTATGACAGTAGTCAGATGGTCGTAGACCCTCAACCCTCGAGAAGACTCTCCCATAGTGGCAGCTTGGGTTACACTACCCAACCCAACCTGATATGCTTCATCCCTACGGCTCTCAAAAGGATTGTCAACTCGTTTGGTACTTTTGTGGCCATAGCAGAGGAAACCAGGAATCTCACCAGAGCCAACTACGCTAGAGTCTGCATGGAACTAGACATCTCTAAAGAACTGCCCAAATCTATTAACATTGAACTAGGGCAGAAAACCCATATCCAACCCCTCATCTATGACAACAATGTCTTATTTTGCAATCATTGTCACACCAGAGGACACCTCACCAAATTCTGCTTCAAAGCTCACCCAGAGTTGAGACAAAAAAACAAATCGGCCACAAGGACATAAACCCGTAGAAATAACAGCAGGAGTAGCCACAATCCAAACCACCCTCAAACTCACACCTCAGATTCGAAGATAGTACAGACATAACCCGGGCTGCCACCTCTCCCTCCCCCCCACACACAAGGCATTCCCACCTCACCAAAATCCAACTCGATCTCCACCACTAATAGATTTGAAGCTCTGAGCATGACAGACATCACCAACTAAGAAGAAGCACAAGCAAACCCTCCCACTACTGTCACCATACTTCAGCACAGAGATCCAGCAGCTAGGTCTAAGACCACCATACCTCCCAGCAGATTGTCACTCGTCACAACCAATGCTCCTACCACATAGGCTCAGAGTCCCAAGGGGGATCCAAAGCCATGTTTTACACAGATCCAGAGACCGTTATCACCACCCAACCAACATCCCCAAACACCGGCATAGCCTCTCAACTCCCATTGGATCAAGAGAGCACAGACAGGCTCAGGCAAGCTGAGGAAGCAGGATTCTTGGATCCCGATAATCCCATAAAAGCCCTCACGAATTTAGATGGATCCGAAGATGTAGCCACCTACACTCTGACAGAAGTCACCAGGAGCAGTCCAGCTATCCTCACAGGAACGACGTCAGATCCCCCTAGTGACAGCGTCAATAACACCAACAAACCTCACAAGAAGAAGAATAAGAACAAACAAGGATAGCATCCGGCAAGGACCACGAGGTTAGCCGCGAAGCTCCACAACCTAGATCCCCTTCCCCTCCTTAATGCCTAATATCCTTTCATGGAACGTGAGAGGGCTAGCGAATAAACCGATGCTGAACAGAATCATCAGCCTTACGAAAACCCACCGAATCGACATCCTAGTAGTCATTGAACCCAAAATCCTTCAGAAAAGACTCAAAGACATCCAACTCAGTCTCGAATTTGCGGCAGCCATAGCTAGATGCTACGACATCTGGATCTTCACTGCTAGTGTAAGCCCACTTCCCAAATTTTTAATTTTTTTAATTTTATTTGTTTATAATTAATTTTATGGTCATTGTGAGTCATGCCAAAGCTTGTAGGTGGGCTATGACCATATTAAGGTCATATGACCTCTAGATTACTTATATATTTATTATTTAGCTACTTTATATTTTTCTATAATTTTTGGATATTTTTAGGTATTTAATATTTAAGGTTTTATTATTTTTAAGGACTTTCAAGATTTACTATAAGGTCATACGGGGATATTTCTAGACCAAATATTTTTATTTAGGCTTTAAATGACTAAAACTATTTTCTAAAATATTTTGGAATTTTTTTGGATCTTTTAGAATTTTTTGGAATTTTTATATAATTAAAACCTATAGAATTTATATTTTATAGGCTTTGGGAATTTACTGTGAGGGCACACGATGATATTTTGTGTTAAAATATTTTATTTAGATTCTAGACACTTAGAAATATTTTTTAGAATTTTCTAGAATTTTTCTGGATTTTTCTGCAATTTATTTTGATTTATTTGGACTAAAAATTATTTTTAAATGATTTTCTGAATTAAATAAATAATTATCCAATAATCCACCCGGGGGGCCCACCTGTCGGCGCTGCTACAGTAACTGCCTCTCTCTCCTATATATATGCGTTGTATATTCACAAACCCTAATTAATTATAGCCTCCTCCTTTTGGAGTTTGATCCCGGTGATTCCCCGACTTCCCGAGGCGATTACCGTCAACTCGGACCTCATTTTCACGTGTCGTTTTTTTATTGGAAGCGTATTGAGGTATAGTTTCTGAATATATAATTATTTTTCATAATTTTTGAACCTGAATTTCTAGAAAATTTGTAGAGTGTCGGTTGTCCAAAACTTGACACGTTTCGATGTTTTCGAGATTCCGGGAGAATCAGAAATCGAAATCACGAACCGTTTGAAGTTTCGAAAAGCTAACATAGAGCTCTACGACGTATATTTTTCTAGAAATTATTTCATTCATTTAGTATTTTAGTTTTACTGTTGAACTCAGAATTTATCGGTTGATCACCGTTTTGGTCACGATTAGCCATAACGACGATATCTTTTGACCAAAATATGATTTTGTGGTACGATTAATTTCAGCGTACTCGTGACACTGAAATCTACCAATATACACTTTCAAAATCTAGAGTTCACAACATTTGACTAAAAAGTCAATGGCACGCCTCGATTTGCGTGCCATGGTTTCCAAAATTGAGAAACATGACTTTTGAAGGCCAAAATTGCATGTTTAGATTATATTTAGATTATTATTAGGTTAAATTAGGTTTTTGAGTGAATTATTCTAGAATTAATTATTATTAGATTAGTAACCCAATTAGCCACTATTCCATGAATTTAGAACTAGAATATTAGAATTGATTTATGGTTTTCGTGCACGGTTCGTGGTTCGATATGTGTTATAGGTTGACAGCTTCTAGATCGGCATTCCCTCATCCTCTACTTGTGGCTACGGTTTGTGCAAGGATTCAGGCAAGTACAGTATTGCATTCATGTTTTAGTTTATTATAACGTTTACTCTATAGTTTTCTTGTTTGATATTTCGTTGAGTCATTGCTTGATATTTCATTGAGACACGAATGTGACACTGTAGTTATCATATTCTTTTTAGTGTATCATTGACTGTTATCAATTGTTAGAGAGTCGGGAGGGGAAATACTCGGTAAATACGTGAACAAACCTAATTACCGTTACCGAATAATAGCTAAGTCATACACACCTACGTATGAGTTAGCCGTACCAATTACTGAATGATAGCCATCGTATGATGTGCCGTATTAGCCCAGCCGTTCACGTATTAGAAGGTATTTCATACACACATAGTGCTTTCTATCTTTTCCTTTACCTAGTCTATTATCTTGTTAAGTTCACATCTTGCTAGTTTATATTTTGCCACTTTATATCTCGTTAGTTCACATCTTACTAGTGCTAGTTCATATCCTGATAGTTCTTGCCTTGCTAGTTCTTTATATATTCTTTACCTTCATGGTTTCTCATTGTTCTAACTTATTTTGGACTAACAACATTAATTGCAATATGGTTGTACTCTGCTCCTTTTCTGACTGGATCGTTGTTATAGGTGAGGTTGACGAGCCTACTCTTGTGCTATGGACCATACTAGGGGGAGATAGAGACTCGAAGGCTAAACCATAGAAGACTAGTTAGTTGTGTGGTAGTTTTCTATAAATGTAAAAGCTTACATTCTACTTCAAATGTAAAACTTCTATATTTTGTAAAGTTGATTTAGTTGTTATGAATGAGCAGTTAGTATTTATGAGCACTTTATTTATTGTGGGCTAGACAGCGTACTACCGTCGATACTGTGGCGTAGGCTGGGTTTGGACACGCACTCGTATCCCGAAAAATGGGTACGGGTTGTGACAAGTTTTTATGGTGGCCCATGCAGGTCAGTTTTTGTAAAAGATTGCGAACTTGTGGTAGTACTTAAGTTAGTCGTACTACTACAAGCCTGCGACTAGGATGCTCATTCACAATTAGGTTTGATTTAATTTTATGAGAATGAATAGGACTAGGAGCCCCTTATTCAATTTGACCCTTGGATGGTTAAGATTGTTAAATAGGCCATGTTATTTAGCTAATGATTTATTGAAGTCTCGGTATGGATAAATCAAAGATTTTTTTCTAAGGGAATATGTTATTTTGTTTTGACATATTGGTAGGATCCAAGGTGTGTAGACTATTCGCTTGGTAAGTTAGGCCTTCATAGAATTCAATTCCTAATTTAGATCATTTGTGCCATTTTATCTTATGCCTTCTCTAAACCTTATTTTATTTTCAAAACTATTTTGCGATCATTTTATTTTCAATTCCTAATCTTGGTTTAATTATCTATATATTAATTCAAGTCGTCTTCGTTCATTTTGTGATCGTTTTGTGTTTCAAAAATGATATTTTTACTCAAGGACAGATACTTATATTTTCTTATCATGATCGACTTATTTGAATTTATTGAAGTTCCTTTAAAATTCTTATGGATATAGTTGAAATAATTTTCGGAGACATACAATGGTAAGACAGATGTGCACTGTCCCTATTTATTTGAATTATGGAGACTGCGGGTTCACTGCAGTCAGCAGCGCACTGGCGTGGCATGACCCCTAAGTTAAAATAATTTTAAGTATGCGTAGGTTGTCGAATATTACTAAAACTATATCCTAGTTGTATTATTGATCTTTTGATTTATTATGCCAATATTGGGTAGAGTTGATAAAGTGTTCGATAACATATTATACTTGAGTCATGAAACCAGGGGTTCATGGCAGCTAGATGTACACTGGCGAGGCATGGATTCTCGGTTAAATGACTTCGGATATACTTATGATTTTTGAATATCATAGCGACTATATCCTTTATTGGCATACGACTATTAAAAAAAAATTCTTTCAAATTTATTTGATGTCTTATTTCATGTTACCACCTTCTCTACAACTAGTAGTTCTTTATTTCTTTCATATTTTTCTATTTTCGAATCGTCATATCTTAAAACTATTTTGATTTCCTTCCACTATATTTCTAAAACATATTTAGATTTTGATTCTATATGCATGATCAATTTCGATCATTCATCACATTTTTTTTTGATTATATTCTTTGTCGTGCTTATTCATATCGATTGGTCATGTCATATTTTGATGATATTCTTGGTTGTGCCTATTTGTATCTTTTGAAATTTCGAGAACGAAATTTTCCTAAGGTGGGTAGATTTGTAAGCCCACTTCCCAAATTTTTAATTTTTTTAATTTTATTTATTTATGATTAATTTTATGGTCATTGTGAGTCATGCCAAAGCTTGTAGGTGGGCTATGACCATATTAAGGTCATATGACCTCTAGATAGCTTATATATGTATTATTTAGCTACTTTACATTTTTCTATAATTTTTGGATATTTTTAGGTATTTAATATTTAAGGTTTTATTATTTTTAAGGACTTTCAGTATTTACTGTAAGGTCATACTGGGGTATTTCTAGACCAAATATTTTTATTTAGGCTCTAAATGACTAAAAATATTTTTAGAATATTTTGGAATTTTTTTTGGATCTTTTAGAATTTTTGAGAATTTTATATAAATAAAACCTATAGAATTTATATTTTATAGGCTTTGGGAATTTACTGTGAGGGCACACGATGATATTTTGTGTTAAAATATTTTATTTAGATTCTAGACACTTAGAAATATTTTCTAGAATTTTTTAGAATTTTTCTGGATTTTTCTGCAATTTATTTTGATTTATTTGGACTTAAAATAATTTTTAAATGATTTTCTGAATTAAATAAATAATTATCCAATAATCCACCCGGGGGGCCCACCTGTCGACGCTGCTACAGTAACCGCCTCTCTCTCTCCTATATATATGCATTGTATATTCACAAATCCTAATTAATTATAGCCTCATCCTTTTGGGGTTTGATCCCGGTGATTCCCCGACTTCCTGAGGCGATTGCCGTCAACTCGGACCTCATTTCTGCGTGCTATTTTTTTTGTTGGAAGCGTATTGAGGTATAGTTTCTGAATATCTAATTATTTTTTTGTAATTTCTGAACCTGAATTTCTGGAAAATTTGTAGAGTGTCGGTTGTCATAAACTTGACACATTTTGGTGTTTTTGAGATTGCAGGAGAATCAGAAATCGAAATCATGAACCGTTTGAAGTTTCAGAAAGCTAACACAGAGCACCACGACATATATTTTTTCTAGAAATTATTTCGTTCATTTACTATTTTAGTTTTACTGTTGAACTCAGAATTGATCGGTTGATCACCGTTTTGGTCACGATTAACCATAAC
This sequence comes from Iris pallida, assembly GCA_029216955.1. NCBI lineage: Eukaryota > Viridiplantae > Streptophyta > Magnoliopsida > Asparagales > Iridaceae > Iris > Iris pallida. The sequence goes on along the minus strand of JANAVB010020997.1, from coordinate 10,955,711 downwards.
GGCGATATCTTTTGACCAAAATGTGATTTTGTGGCACGGTTAATTCCAGCGTACTCGTGGCACTGAAATCTACCAAGGTGCACTTTCAAAATCTAGAGTTTATAATGTTTGACTAAAAAGTCAATAAAATACCTCGATTTGCGTGCCATAGTTTCCAAAATTGAGAAACACGACTTTTGAAGGCCAAAATTGCATGTTTAGATTATATTCAGATTATTATTAGGTTAAATTAGGTTTTTGAGTGAATTATTCCAGAATTAATTATTATTAGATTAGTAACCCAATTAGCCACTATTCCATGAATTTAGAACTAGAACATTAGAATTAATTTATGGTTTTCGTGCACGGTTCGTGGTGCGATATGTGTTATAGGTTGACAGCTTCTAGATTGGCATTCCCTCATCCTCTACTTGTGGCTACGGTTTGTGCAAGGATTCAGGCAAGTACAGTATTGCATTTATGTTTTAGTTCATTATAACGTTTACTCTATGGTTTTCTTGTTTGATATCCCGTTGAGTCATTGCTTGATATTCCATTGAGACACGAATGTGACACTGTAGTTATCGTATCCTTCTTAGTGTATCATTGACTGTTATCGATTGTTAGAGAGTCGGGAGGGGAAATACTCGATAAATACGTGAACAAACCCAATTACCGTTACCGAATGATAGCTAAGTCATACACACCCACGTATGAGTTAGCCGTACCAATTACTGAATGATAGCCATCGTATGATGTGCCGTATTAGCCCAGTCGTTCATGTATTAGAAGGTATTTCATACACAAATAGGGGTTCCTATCTTTTCCTTTACCTAGTCTATTATCTTGTTAAGTTCACATCTTGCTAGTTTACTTTTCGCCACTTTATATCTCGTTAGTTCACATCTTGCTACTGCTAGTTCTTGCCTAGCTAGTTCTTTATATATTCTTTACCTTCATGGTTTCTCATTGTTCTAACTTATTTTGGACTAACAACATTAATTGCAATATGGTTGTACTCTGCTCCATTCCTGACTGGATCGTTGTTATAGGTGAGGTTGACGTGCCTACTCTTGTGCTATGGACCATAGGAGGGGGAGATAGAGACTCGAAGGCTAAACCATAGAAGACTAGTTAGTTGTGTGGTAGTTTTCTATAAATGTAAAAGCTTACATTCTTTTTCAAATGTAAAACTTCTATATTTTGTAAAGTTGATTTAGTTGTTGTGAATGAGCAGTTAGTATTTATGAGCACTTTATTTATTGTGGGCTAGATAGCGTACTACCGCCGATACCGTGGCGTAGGCTGGGCTTGGACATGCACTCGTATCCCGAAAAACGGGTACGGGTCGTGACAGCTGGAATTAAGTTCGGCCTCGTTCAGGACTCCAGACAGGCTCTCTCGTGCTGGGTGGATCATCCGAAGCTGCGATCCAGAGCTCTTCTCTCTGCAGTCTACAGCAGCTGCGACATTCCTGAGCGTCGGCTACTCTGGGATCAATTGTTAGCCGCTCACCTTCCTTCCAACAACCTCTTGTGGATTTGCCTCAGCGACTTTAACACGATTTCTTGCAGCTCATAGAAGTCTGGGGGACGCCCGCCCCCCTCCCGGCCATGGAAGAATTCAACAACTTTATTTTCAATGCCCAACTCAATCATCTTCCCTTTTTCGGCAACGCTTTCACTTGGTGCAACATACAGGAAGGGCATCACCGACAATACTCCCGTCTCGATCGTGCTCTGATTAACGGTCTCTTGGCTGATATGGGCATCATATCCAACCTTTCTCACCTGAACTCCATGGAATCAGATCATTCCCCTCTCCTCATCGAGACCAGCAGTAATTCCCAGCACATCAAAAAACTATTCCGTTTTTTGAATTTCTGGAGACAACACCCTTAGTTCATTCCAGTCGTGACCGCTTCCTGGAGCTTCTCTGATGATCCCGACCCCCTGGTTAGAGTGGCGGCCAAACTTAAAGCTACCAGCAAGGCGCTTTCCTCCTGGAGCAAGGCCGCATTTGGCAACATCTTCTAGGCGATCAGCACTGCGAAGGATGATGTCACCAGAGTGGAAACCCGGTACGTATTGGCTAACACTCCGAAGGTGCGGGCTTCGCTCAACCTTGCCAGAGCTATTCACAAGTGTCGCCTGAAGGTCAAGACAAAATTCTGGAAACAAAAAGCCAGACTAGCCTGGGACCTGGAAGGGGATCGCAACTCTGGCTTCTTCCACGCGTGTGTCAAGGGGCGTATACAACAGCTCAATCTCCACCGCATCTTGGACGATAATGACATTCAGCTGCATGACCAGAAGAGCATTCAAGAGGCCGCTGCGCAGTTCTTCTCATCCCTCTTCACCAAAGAGGCTATCGTCAAGGACAACAAATTCCTCTCCAAGGTCTCTGTAAAACCCCTAAAATTTCTACTATTTTTTTTAATTTATTAAATTTAGTACTGATTTAAAATTTTTGTAATATACGTCGCGTAGTCGTATTATACGTCGCGCATGAAATTTATTTCTTTTTTTGAATTTGCTCGACGAGTGCGATTATGTGCGAGCGTACATAATTTAGAAAACATTTTTTTTCTAATTTCAAAATAATATATATAATAAATATTTTTAGTTATCATACTAAATTTTTAAGATGACGATTTTATTTATGAAAGCCTTTTTCATTTATGGCAGTTACTAAAATAGTATTCTTCATAAATATTATTTTAATTATTATTAGTGCATTTAAATAATAAGGTATTTTCGAAATTAATATTGTAGTATTTTTGGAAACCATATTTTGAAATTATTATGGCAATTTAAATCTTGATTTGAACTTATGTAATTATTTAAATAGTTAAATAATTGAAATTTGATTTATTGATTTGATTTTAAACTAAGGGGATTTAATTAGATTTAATTGGATTTGGATTTGGATTGGATTTGATTGGTTTTAAATTAATAGATGAATTATCTATTTTGGGTTTAAATTCTCCTAATCCTATCCAAATTGGGAATTGCCACATCCTATAAATAGGCAGGTACTCCTCCAACTTTTCATTATCCTTCCACAAAATTCTACAAAGTGTACGTGCCTCGTGTCGATGTCCATCTCTTCCGTGTCAGCCGCGACGGCCTCGGGTCCGACCCCGGGTGTCTATCCAATAAGTTATTTCTTTACATATACATTCATCCTCTCCTACGTATCGACAATCCCGACACAGCAAAAATCCTAATCCTATCCCTAACCCAACTCCTTTCCGTCCCGCTGCCATCCACCCGTCGACACCCCCAACAGCCCCGTTCTCACCCGCTCCACCACCGGAGTAGCGTCGTCCCGGCGGCATCTCCATCCCGTACCCGACACCACCAGTGCCTTCACCACACACCCGACCTCGACCACCCAGCCTCGACGTCCCTGCCAACACCAGCATCACCTACACCACCAAATCAGAACCACCACCATCGTCACCATCATCACCACACAACCACCGCCGTAAACGCCACCCACCGTCACAACCAGAACCAACCCCCGCCCCGGCCATCGCCGGCCGGTCGTCAACCAAGAAAAGAAGAAGAAGAAGACAGAATAAAAACCCTAAAATTAAACCCTAACCTCCACCGCCGGGGTCTCCGCCTCGCCGTCGACCTGACCCGCAGCCGACGGCACCGCCGCGAGCTCCGCGCCCTTCCTCTCTCCATCCGAACCGCCGCTGGCCCCTCCGTCTTCCTCCTCCTCGGACACCCCAGTCGCCGCCGTACGAAACCCCAAACCCCCTTCTCCGCGAGCCAGCCTCCCTCCGCCTCAGTTTCTCACCGCACGCCCGTCGGACTACCGAGTCCCTCCGGTCGACCGCCGCCCTCTTCCCGAGCTTCCCCCACCGACGAGCCCCAAAACCCGCCACCTCATCTCCTCCGCGATCGACCCAGCCGGCGACTCCGAGCCTCCGTGCTCCGCCCGCCGTCGATTTTCGCTCCGCCTGACGCTAACCAAGTCGCCGGCGACCGATCCAGCGCCCGGCCGACCGACGCCGAGCTCCCCTCCGCGGATCCGCCGCTCACCGCCTCTCTCGACTTCTCCCGAGCTCCATTCCCCATTCGAGCACTCTCTCCCTCTCTGCATCTTCTCTCTCTCGCTCTTTCTTAGTATCCTTTCTTCTGTTCACTGGTATTATTTTTGTTCGTTTCTTCAAGAGAACAATTGTTCTCGATTTGGCCAATTATTTTATTTTATTGTTTATTTATTTTGTTGCTATTTTATTTTGATTTATAAGTAATAAGTATTGACTAGAAATAAATTATTTCTGTTATTATTATTATTATTATTATTTTATTATTATTTTATTATTATTATTTTATTATTATTATTAATATTACTATTATTATTATCATTATTATTATTATTAATACGTTGGTTATAGTTATTATTATTATAATTATTATGTTATTTCTGATTTTTCAGTAGAAGTATTTTATGGTAATAGTTATTAATATCATATGTACACTATGTATTATTACTGTCATTATTATTAAAGTTATTTTACATATATTTTTATTATTGACAAAAGATTATGGCTAATTTAGTTATTATTAGAAATTGGTTTTGTATAATTAGGCATAATAAGCTTTCAAAAATATGTATACATATTGTAACACCCAGTTTTCTGAAATTGGGGTATTTTTAAAAAATTATTATTTTTATTATTTATTAATGGTATTATAGTCATGATATAATTTTTGGTGATTTTTAGTTAGTTAAAACCATTTTCTAAGTCATGACTTATGACTTTGTGACTTACTATTATAACCCTAGTGTAAACCCTAGAGATTTCATAACCTAGAGACTAACCATGATCATGTAAGCCTAGCCATAGGTTTAGAACATCAAATTAGGGCTTTTTAGCCTAAAGGGTATTTTGGTAATTTTCTAGGATTTATTTGGAATTATTTGGATTTATGTGTTTTTATTATTATTTAATTATTGATTAGTGTCATGTTAGTCCCTAACCTAGTTTAGCACTAATCTAGAGGTTAGCTACTAACCTAGAAGCTTTAGGATGGATAATTAGTCATGGGTTAAAGTGGTATAAATATCTTAGGATGCCTTTATGGATATTTTGCTTGAATTACTCAAAATATCAAGACTTTTACACCAAAGTCTTTGCCTTAACCTAGAAGAAACCCAAGGACACCCCCCCCTTGCAATGGCCGGCCAAGACACCCCCCCTAGCAGCCACACATCCTATATAATCCCATCAAATCATTCATGAACATTTTTACATGAATTTTAATCCTAGAAAAATCCAATTCCTTCAAACCTACACAACTTGATCAATTTTGATCCAAATTCACTCTAGTCTTTTGCATTGGGACCCTACAACATCAAGGGTGCTAAGGGAGGCTAGCAATCCAAAATTTGGAAGCTTTGGACATCACAAGTGGAAGGAAGCACACCCCCTCTTTATTGATTTTCCTTGGAATTGCACAAATAGGTAAATGCCCTCAAACTTAGTTAAAACTTTGTTTTTTCTTCATAAATGCATGCATATAGGACTACCCTAATTGTGGGTCAAGTTTGGTAGGATTTAGAGTTGGTTTGGTGTCCGTATCGGACACGTATCCTAGGCTATAAACCCTTGTTTGATGAAATGCCACAAAGGATTTGATTTTATTAAAATGTAAAACAAATTACATTTTTGTGTAGCCCTAGACTTGTAGGTTACAATCCAAGTGGACTGAGCACGTTTTCGTGCTGTGTCCGTGTCCAAAATGGACACGAACTCACTGCACGAGGCTCGCGTGCGTGCCCGGCTACCACACTCTTCGTGCTCATTGCACAGAGCACGTGGATACGACAAAATTGGTGTACACAAGGGGGCAGTGTCTGCGCACACGCCCCCAATATTTCATGACACCTCGTGTCGTATCGAGGACACGAGGACACGTGCACTGGTCGTGCACTGACAGTGCACACGCGTGCGGGGCCAACTTCGCGCGTGTCGTGTCGCACGGACACGAGTTGTAGACACCTCGTGTTTGCACGAGTGTGTAGCCCAACACGTGGGCTACACGTGGACATGACCACGAGGCCCCACGTGGCTCGTGTCGTGTCCATGAGGCGTGTGCATCTCTGCACGACGCAGTGTAAACCGCGCATATCAGTCGAGTAAACTCGACTGATACGGGTCTCGTGTTGACACTGTAGGACACGTGGACACATAACAGTGTGTCTATCGTATAGCCCTATATGTGGGCTACACATGTGCATGACCACGAGACGTATCGTATCTCGTGGTGTGTCCACGAGCGTGAGGAACGCGTGCATGATGCTGTGTACGCGTGTGCGTATCAAGATTTACCCGATTGGGTTTTTGAGTGATTGGACACATTATTTCGTGTCGTGGTGTCGTGTCAGGCCCCCTAGACACTAGAGGACACTTGGGGCATCACTTACCAACCTTTAGGTTCGAGCCTTAGCTCGGTTTTGTGTGTGTACATGGGTTTACCATGTTTACCTGTGCACAGTGCAATGTTCCAGGTTTTGGGTTATTTTCCAGTTTTTCAAATCGAGATTCAAATCGATTTTGGTTATGATTTATACATGTAGTTGTATATTTTTAGTATATGAATACGTAGTATATATGTATGTGTGTGTAGGTGAGATTTTAGGGTGTATACATGTATATACATGTGTATATACATGTATGTGTATATGTAGGTGTGTGGGTATTTTGTGTGTGTGTGTGGGGGACCAATTCTGGTTCCAGGAAACTGGAAATCCCCCCTTTCCTGTCCAGTCTAGCAGTCCCTCTCTCTCACTGTTCTCTATCCCCCTCTCTCTTTCACTCTATCTCACTCTCTCTCTCACTCTATTACACTCTTTCATTTCCATCTCTCTCTCTATTTCCCTATATATATATATGTTATATATATATATATATATATATATATATATATATATAATATATATATATATTTTATATATATATATATATATATATATATATATATATATATATATATATATATGTTATATTATATACACTATATACATTGGTGTATATATAGTTGAGGGTATATATATAAGGGCTTATATATATATATATATATATATGAAAATGTATATATATGTATATATATATATATATATATATATATATATATATATATATATATATATATATATATATATATATATGTTATATATAGTGAGTATATGTATAGTATTTTATATATTTGGTTATATGGTATACATAGTGGGGTATATATATTGTATATATATTGTAGATATGTATATATATTATGGCCTATGAATATATATATATGGTGTAGATATTGTATGTATCTATTGTATATATATATAGATACCTATATGTATCTACTAGTGTCCTAGATACATGGACCTATGGCCTATAGTCTATGGTTAGTGAGTTTGGAGTTGACCAATAGGCTTAGTAGACCTAGGTTGACTAGCAAGTTGACCCTTGTTGACCATGGTTGACTAAAGTCAACTATTGGTCAAACCATGACCTAAATGACCTAAAAATGACTAGTTTAACTAGTCTGACCATGTTTGACCCAATTACCTTATTGACTAGTCTTTGTTTGACCTAATTACCTTACTGGCTAGTCTTTGTTTGACCAAAACCTTAGTTGGTCTAAGTTTGACCTAGACTTGACCCAGATTGATCATGTTGACTAGTATTTGACTAGTTTGATTAGAATGTTGACCAGGAGTTGACTTTAACCTAGATTAAACTTGTTGACCTTGTTTGATCTTGTTTGACCTTATTTGACCTAGTATGACTTCCTGTGACCTAGTTTGACTGTTGAGTTGACCAAGAGTTGACTTTTGACCAGATTGACCTAGAATCATGTAATATGTATTGTATACTTTATTTTTACCATTGTGGATATATTGTGACTTGTATTGCTCTGATTAGGAGCCATACACCTCTCCTCAGACAGTATATCCTCTTCAGACATTCAGTTATCAGGCAAGTACATTCTCTGACCGTTTCATAATTGCCAGGATTTATATTCTTGCTCTAGATTACTTTACTTGATGCTGACACGATTGTTATCACGGATTGGTACTATATGGATCTTTTCATGAGATGTTATCCCCCTCGGGAGCATCAGATACAGCATGTTTGTGCTTTTCACGAATCATCATGTATCTCTATGCTTTCATAGATTCACGAATCGCTTGTGACTCATGTACTCTCACGTTCACAGAGCCTCTCATGAATCTCCCATTTATGGTCTTATCACGAATCTTAACATAACTTGAACGGATCCTTGTGTATTGATTGGGGATGGGGGAGTGGAAATAGTCATATGGATATTACCCCAGTAGCTGTAGTCATGAATCACTCTTAGCTGTAGTCATGAATCTCCTATGCCATTCACATGTCTATATTTTACTCTGACTCACTAGTCACTGCTAGTTCTCTATTATAGTAGATATTTCATTACAGTTATCTCTTTTACTACATGTATCTTCCTTCAGCGTTTTCTGTATTTTACTCTATTGTATGCTTTATATTTCCTATCATACTATGCACTGCTTGAGATGTATTGTGCTCGTTCCTGTCCTGACTGGACCTATTGAAAATATTACAGAGGATGAGGATGAGGCCCTGGTGTCTACCTATTATGGAGCAGGACTAGATGATACTTATGTTGTGGACCCTCAACAGGATCCACCTGCAGCTGAGGATGTTGCCCCAGTAGTCTAGGCTAGTTTAGCTAGTCAGTCTTTTTCATATTATCTTTTGTCTCACATTCTGAGTTATATTTTGAGATGTTGAGATGTATAGACTCTTAGACTTATATCGTATTTTGGGTTGACATTCTGGATGTTATGTATCCTAGACACTTAGACTTATTTCATCTATTGTACTGTTCTCTTGAGTTACCATCTGTCTATCTATCTATCTTTTATTCTTCTATCCTAGATGTGATTGAGATGTATATTTGTTATGTCACCTCCATTCAGAGAGTATATACTGTACATGTACCTTTATATTGTTAGATGATTGACCTAGGACAGCATTCTACCGCCGACACTGCGGCGTAGGCTGGACGTACCCACTTCTCGTGCCCTTACTCTAGGGTGCAGGTCGTGATACATTTTTAGTGGTAGCCCATGCAGGTCCTGTTTATGTAGTGGTATTCAAACTAGAGTATCACTACAGCCTGTGATAGGATTTCAGGAATAGGCTTAGAGAGAGTGGATAGTCAATCACAATTAGGAAATTTCTATGGATTTGAATCTACTGACTTTTGTTCAAATCTGTATAATCTATTTCATATTGTCCTTCTTGATACTATCATCCTTTTATCGTTATTGACTTCCTTGTTGATCTGTCTTCAGGATGGTGGAGACACGATCACAGCGACTCGGTCCAGGTGACACCACTGAGAGGTCTGCCACGTCTCGTCCAGTTCACCAGGACCCGGGGACCACAGCTCCCCTTACTCCAGCTCATGTGGGAGTTTCTGCCATATTTGGGGGTGCACCTCTACTTATTCGGGGGGACCATCCCAACTACCCCAGACATGCCTCTCCCGTAGTTTTGTCAGCCAAAGTTTCAGCAGCACCAGCAGCAGTTCCAGCGCCGATGCCATCTGGATTAGTGGATGCTGCACAGATGTTTTCATACTTCCAGCATTTCCTAGAGACGCAGCAGGCCCAGCAGCAGCATTATATGACAGAGTTTACCAGGGGCATAGATGAGGTCTATCAGCTGGCTAGAGCGACGGTGGAGAGGTTGGCTGTCCAGCCACAGGAAGGATTGGGACAGCCGCGACAGCAGAGGATTCCGGGCATTCGGGACTTCAAGAAGATGAACCCCAGGGACTTCTTGGGGACAGAGGGGATTCTTTATGCTGATGACTGGATTAAGCACATTGAGGAGATTTTTCGACTGGCGGAGATACCAGCCGGACTACAGATAGAGGCAGCAGCCAGCCAGATGCGAGATCTTGCCCGTACCTGGTACCAGACGAACCCGAGAGTAGGCACTCCAGGGTAGACATGGGGAGCTTTCAAGGAGCTCTTCAAGGGGAAGTTTTTCCCGGATCAGGCAGTCGGTGCTTTGGAGACCCAGTTCGAGAACCTGGTTCAGGGGAACCAGACTGTAGAGGAGTATTCCGGTGAGTTTTGCCGGTTGAGCAGATTTGTAGAGGGCCTTAGCGAGACAGCGAAGGCGAGGAGGTTCAGGAAGGGCTTGGTCAAGGAAGTCAAGTCCTTGACCAAGAGTGACAGGAATGCCACTTTTGAGGAGATTCTGGCAGGAGCGATGGCAGCTGAGGATGATCTTGAGCTGAAGCTCAAGAGGGGCCGTGATACACAGGGAGCCGGCAGCAGTGGAGGTCAGGCCAAGAGGCCTCACTATCAGCATCAGCAGAGGCAGCCACAGCAGTATCAGCAGCCGAGGCAGCAGCAGCAGGCCCCGAGACAGCAGACTACCAGTTGTCCCTACTATAAGAAACCGGGACATGGATAGGGAGAGTGCAGGAATAGGTTGGGCTGGTACCTACTATGTGGGGCAGCGTACCACCAGCTGAGGGAGTGTTCCCAGTACATAGGCAGAGTAGCACAGGGAGCAGCACCAAAAGCAGGAGCCAAGGCTCCGGTAGGTCAGCAGAGGGGACCGTTACAACCACAGCAGCAGAGATTTATGCAGTTTTAGCAACAGGCCGGAAGAGGCCAGCAGGGGCGAGCTTACGCCATGACAGTTGAGGATGCCCAGGCAGTTGGCGATGTGCTTGCAGGTTCTGTTCTTCTAAATTCTATTCCCACCTTGTTTCATTATATCTATCTTGAAATCCAATTCCATCTGCTCATATCTGTTCTTTATTAGTGATCAATTTTGACCTGGTAGTTCTTTTTGATTTTTGTCGATTGTTTGTTTGTTTCTTTATTCTCTTACTTAGGAGTAGGAGTAGGAGTAGTTTTAGCTATTAATATAATTCCTTGAATAACTTCTTTTGTCAAGAAATTTCCCTTAAAAGAATGTGTTATGCCTTTTGACTTAGAATTGATAGAGTAGCTCTGACCATAGAATGGTAATCCTTTTAGCCCTGTAATTTATTATTTCCTTATCTTCCCAGTCTATACCTATGACCAGGACTGTCCCACTTAACCTGCCCCTTACACTACTATTTATCACGATTTTTGATTCAATCTAGGCCATAGACCTTTCCCACTCTAAATTATGATCATCGTAGACACATTACCGTGACTTTTAAATTAGGAGCACAAGACTAGTTATTTTCTCAAAAACTAACTTCACATACATGACCTAGACATGACACTCTATACCCATGACCTTGGTGTCCCACTCAGGCATACCATCGTGTGCTTCATTTGTTTAGTACGATTTTCCTGACCCGAGGCTCCATTCCGATTTACCCCATGGAGTTACTTTTGATTTCGATTTGAATGAAGGACACCTTATGACCTAAAAATGCCAGCCAATTTTTGGACATGACCCAGTATAGGTCTACTATCCATATTTTGCTTGTTGACCTTGCATGTTGCTAGGTAGTGGCTTTGTCCCTGATTGTTGGAGGTTTGACCTAGGAGGAGTACGACCATCTAAATTTCGAGGACAAAATTATTTTAAGGTGGGTAGACTTGTAACACCCAGTTTTCTAAAATTGGGGTATTTTTGAAAAATTATTATTTTTATTATTTATTAATGGTATTATAGTCATGATATGATTTTTGGTGATTTTTAGTTAGTTAAAACCATTTTCTAAGTCATGACTTATGACTTTGTGACTTACTATTATAACCCTAGTGTAAACCCTAGAGATTTCATAACCTAGAGACTAACCCTGATCATGTGAGCCTAGCCATAGGTTTAGAACATCAAATTAGGGCTTTTAGCCTAAAGGGTATTTTGGTAATTTTCTAGGATTTATTTGGAATTATTTGGATTTATGTGTTTTTATTATTATTTAATTATTGATTAGTGTCATGTTAGTCCCTAACCTAGTTTAGCACTAATCTAGAGGTTAGCTACTAACCTAGAAGCTTTAGGATGGATAATTAGTCATGGGTTAAAGTGGTATAAATATCTTAGGATGCCTTTATGGATATTTTGCTTGAATTACTCAAAGAGCAATGCTATAGTTACAACCAAACATTTACAACCTTCTTACAATCACTCATCCATTTTCTGACATGTGGACCAGATGGTGGCCTGGCCCACATGTCAGCAAATGGGTGTAAGTTGTAAGAAGGTTGTAAAAGTTTGGTTGTAAACCAAACATTTTCCTTACTCAAAATATTAAGACTTTTACACCAAAGTCTTTGCCTTAACCTAGAAAACACCCAAGGACACCCCCCCTTGCCATGGCCGGCCAAGACACCCCCCTAGCAGCCACACATCCTATATAATCCCATCAAATCATTCATGAACATTTTTACATGAATTTTAATCCTAAAAAAATCCCATTCCTTCAAACCTACACAACTTGATCAATTTTGATCCAAATTCACTCTAGTCTTTTGCATTGGGACCCTACAACATCAAGGGTGCTAAGGAAGGCTAGCAATCCAGAATTTGGAAGCTTTGGACATCACAAAGTGGAAGGAAGCACACCCCCTCTTTATTGATTTTCCTTGGAATTGCACAAATAGGTAAATGCCCTCAAACTTAGTTAAAACTCTGTTTTTTCTTCATAAATGCATGCATATAGGACTACCCTAACTGTGGGTCAAGTTTGGTAGGATTTAGAGTTGGTTTGGTGTCCGTATCGGACACGTATCCTAGGCTATAAACCCTTGTTTGATGAAATGCCACAAAGGATTTGATTTTGTTAAAATGTAAAACAAATTACATTTTTGTGTAGCCCTAGACTTGTAGGTTACAACCCAAGTGGACTGAGCATGTTTTCGTGCTGTGTCCGTGTCCAAAATGGACACGAACTCACTGCACGAGGCTCGCGTGCGTGCCCTGCTACCACACTCTTCGTGCTCATTGCACAGAGCACGTGGACACACCAAAATTGGTGTACACGAGGGGGCAGTGTCTGCGCACACGTCTCCAAAATTTCATGACACCTTGTGTCGTATCGAGGACACGAGGATACGTGCACTGGTCGTACACGGACAGTGCACACGCGCGCGGGGCCAACTTCGCACGTGTCGTGTCGCACGGACACGAGTCGTAGACACCTCGTGTTTACATGAGTGTGTAGCCCAAAACGTGGGCTACATGTGGGCATGACCACGAGGCCCCACGTGGCTCGTGTCGTATCCACGAGGTGTGTGCATCTCTGTACGATGCAGTGTAAATCGCGCATGTCAGTCGAGTAAACTCGACTGATACGGGTCTCGTGTCGACACTATAGGACACGTGGACACGTAACAGTGTGTCTATCGTATAGCCCTATATGTGGGCTACATGTGTGCATGACCACGAGACGTGTCGTGTCTCGTGGTGTGTCCACGAGCGTGAGGAACGCGTGTACGACGCTGTGTACGCATGTACGTATCAGGATTTACCTGATTAGGTTTTTGAGTGATTGGACACATTATTTCGTGTCGTGGTGTCGTGTCAGGCCCCCTAGACACTAGAGGACACTTGGGGCATCACTTACCAACCTTTAGGTTCGAGCCTTAGCTCGGTTTGTGTGTGTACATGGGTTTACCATGTTTACCTGTGCACAGTGCAATGTTCCAGGTTTTGGGTTATTTTCCAGTTTTTCAAATCGAGATTCAAATCGATTTTGGTTATGATTTATACATGTAGTTGTATATTTTTAGTATATGAATACGTAGTATATATGTATGTGTGTGTGTAGGTGAGATTTTAGGGTGTATACATGTATATACATGTGTATATACATGTATGTGTATATGTAGGTGTGTGGGTGTTTTGTGTGTGTGTGTGGGGGACCAATTCTGGTTCCAGGAAAACTGGAAATCCCTCCTTTCCTGTCCAGTCTAGCAGTCCCTCTCTCACTGTTCTCTATCCCCCTCTCCTTTCACTCTATCTCACTCTCTCTCTCACTCTATACACTCTCTCTTTTCCATTCTCTCTCTATTTCCCCTCTTATATATATATACTTATATATATAATATATCTATATTATATATATATAATATATATATTTTATATCTTATATATATATCTTATATATATATATATATAGATAGTATTTATATACAACTATATAATTGGTGTATATGTTGAGGGTATATATAATGGGCTTATACATATATATATATATATATATATGAAAATGTATATCTATTTCCCTCTATATATATATATATGTTATATATATATATATATATATATATATATATAATATATATAATATATTTATATATATTATAATATATTTATATATATATATATATCTATATATATATATATATATATATATATATATATTATATATAATATATATATATGTTATATTATATACAACATATACATTGTATATATAGTTGAGGGGATATATATATGGGCTTATCTATATATCTATATATATATCTATATATATATATATCTATCTACTATATATCTCTATCTGAAAATGTATATCTATATATGAAAAAAAAAAATATATATATATCTATATATCTGAAAAGTCTATATATGTATATATGTTAGCTATTTATATATATGTATATATATATGTTATATATAGTGAGTATATGTATAGTATTTTATATATTTGGTTATATGGTATACATAGTGGTGTATATATTGTATAGATGTATATATATATTATGGCCTATGAATATATATATGTGTAGATAGTGTATGTATCTATGTATATATATATATAGATACTATATGTACTGTTAGTGTCCTTACATGGCCTATGGCTATGGTCTATGGTTAGTGAGTTTGGAGTGACCAATAGGCTTAGTAGACCTAGGTTGACTAGCAAGTTGACCCTTGTTGACCATGGTTGACTAAAGTCAACTATTGGTCAAACCATGACCTAAATGACCTAAAAATGACTAGTTTAACTAGTCTGACCGTGTTTGACCCAATTACCTTATTGACTAGTCTTTGTTTGACCTAATTACCTTACTGGCTAGTCTTTGTTTGACCAAAACCTTAGTTGGTCTAAGTTTGACCTAGACTTGACCCAGATTGATCATGTTGACTAGTATTTGACTAGTTTGATTAGAATGTTGACCAGGAGTTTACTTTAACCTAGATTAAACTTGTTGACCTTGTTTGATCTTGTTTGACCTTATTTGACCTAGTATGACTTCTTGTGACCTAGTTTGACTGTTGAGTTGACCAAGAGTTGACTTTTGACCAGATTGACCTAGAATCATATAGTATGCATTGTATACTTTATTTTTACCATTGTGGATACATTGTGACTTGTATTGCTCTGATTAGGAGCCATACACCTCTCCTTAGACAGTATATCCTCTACAGACATTCAGTTATCAGGCGAGTACATTCTCTGACCGTTCATATACTTGCCAGGATTTATATTCTTGCTCTAGATTACTTTACTTGATGCTGACACGATTGTTATCATGGATTGGTACTATATGGATCTTTTAATGAGATGTTATCCCCCTCGGGAGCATCAGATACAGCATGTTTGTGCTTTTCACGAATCATCATGTATCTCTATGCTTTCATAGATTCACGAATCGCTTGTGACTCATGTACTCTCATGTTCACCAGAGCCTCTCATGAATCTCCCATTTATGGGCTTATCACGAATCTTAACATAACTTGAACGGATCCTTGTGTATTGATTGGGGATGGGGGAGTGGAAATAGTCATGTGGATATTACCCCAGTAGCTGTAGTCATGAATCACTCTTAGCTGTAGTCATGAATCCCTAGCCATTCACATGTCTATTTACTCTGACTCACTAGTCACTGCTAGTTCTCTATTATAGTAGATATTTTTTACTGTTATATCTTTACTATAATGTCTTCCTTCAGCGTTTCCTGTATTTTACTCTATTGCATGCTTTATATTTTCTATCATACTATGCACTGCGTGAGAGTATTGTGCTCGTTCCTGTCCTGACTGGACCTGTGAAAATATTACGGAGGATGAGGATGAGGCCTGGTGTCTACCTATTATGGAGCAGGACTAGATGATACTTATGTTGTGGACCTTCAGCAGGATCCACCTGCAGCTGAGGATGTTGCCCAGTAGTCTAGGCTAGTTTAGCTAGTCAGTCTTTTTCTTATTATCTTTTGTCTCACATTCTGAGTTGTATTTTGAGATGTTGAGATGTATGACTCTTAGACTTATATTGTATTTTAGTTGACATTCTGGATGTTATGTATCCTAGACACTTAGACTTATTTCATCTATTGTACTGTTCTCTTGAGTTACCATCTGTCTATCTATCTATCTTTCATTCTTCTATCCTAGATGTGATTGAGATGTATATTTTTATCACCCCTCCATTCGGAGAGTATATACTGTACAGGTACCTTTATATGTTAGATGATTGACCTAGGCAGCGTTCTATACCGCCGTCACTCTCGCGGCGTACGCTGGACTACCCACTTCTCGTGCCCTTACTTTAGGGTGCGGGTCGTGACATATTTATGCAAATATATATTTGGCTTGGCCTTATTTTAAAAAATAGTTTTCCGCCTATAATTCAATTTTGACAACTTAGAGTTTTGTCGAAAACGATTTTTGACTTTAAATATTCTTTTAGACTCAAACTTGTTTTCGATTATTATAAATAGTTTTCGAAACTCGTATTTATATAAATATTTATTGATTTTCTCCTGTCCGTATCCAAGTCCTACATTTCTATTTCTTCGCCAATTCAAACATACCTTATGTCCACCCAAACTATTTGACCCTTCTGGACCCAATAAAACTGTCCGTGCCACCATCCGAGGTCATCATGTATAGTTGTTGCACCGAAGTTGCAGATCGTGCCATATTGATTATCGCAGCACACCAGACGCCCTACCAGGCAAGACACCTTGCCATTTGCTGTTTAATTTTTTAGCTCATATTTTATGCATGTTCATTATTTTTTATGCAAAATAAACTATGATACATGGCATAACTGTTAGAACTTACTGTTCATTTATTTTCCTGCTATATATTATTTTTTCATATTAAACCTAGATTTAAGGGACCACCTTGTGTGTTGCATTCATTGGCCTTGACACGTTGAACACGAGGTTATGTGTCGCATGTAGAACACGGAAGTGCGTGATTGGCTGGCCACCAGTACGTACAAGCCGTGCGATAGGAATACCGCTAATAGGTTGCATGCTAGTTTGACTTAGCGTTATAGTGGTTTGTGTTGTGGATACAACAGTAGGCATTGGGCGGGGAGGACATTCCTTAGCGTATGGGCTTCGATGCACTTCCCTTGTGACCCGGACTCTCCGCTGGAGATGCGGGTTGATGACCCAAGATTACTGACGGCCACTGACGATCTGCGGAACGTCATGCTCTTCCTGATGGGCCTCTGGTGCCCAAAGGGGACTACGTCGATCCTATTAGCCAGGGCCCATGCGTAGGAAGGATTGTTCTTAACAACATTTCACTTAGAATGGTAGGCTACCCTATCCGTTAGGTACAAGTAGTTTTGGTTGGGTACTTGTATCTGACCGTGGCTTGGAACAATAACTTGTCGCGGATTAGTTTGTCACATTTTGTCCTTATTTGGTTGTAGGTGTGACTTACTACTTCGATGAGAAGGTATTGAACCTTGTTGGGGTCCGGATACCATATTGGATTCATAGTAAGGGAAGATACGTTACCGTAAATTAGTTTACCATCTCCTGTCCTTGTTTGGTTGGGGGATGGTACGCTCGTTCAGTAGGTGCGTATTGGAACATGTTATAATTCGATTTACTTATTATTTGAGCAATATTTATTCAGTTTATATGGCATGATATTAGTGTCTTGTTACGTCCCTCTGAGGACCTGGTTTCTTGCCAGGTGTGTGCTATTGTCTTTCGCAGGTGCTCTAGCTTTAGTTGTGCTCATCGCTATTCTTCGAGGAGATTGCACTTGGATCGTCTTCGCTTCGCTCGCTAAAGTTATTCTTTCTCATGTATTTTTCCTTATCTTGTTGGTAGTGGATTTGTCTCCGCCCAACATATTGTATCAAGACAATTTATTCTCATTATATGACATCTTCTATTCATTTATTTTGTGTGGATGAGTTTAGTCGTGGTTTTACTGCATTTTACAGCTTAGTATTTATACGGCTTCCATATATTGGAGTATACTTCGTATAAATACAGCTGGCATGTCGACGATCCTAGTCCTACGTATTTTGGGACTGGGGCGTTACATGTTTTTGTGGTGGCCCATGCAGGTCAAGATAAATTGTTTGGTTACTTTACCA
Organism: Iris pallida; assembly: GCA_029216955.1. Lineage (NCBI taxonomy): Eukaryota > Viridiplantae > Streptophyta > Magnoliopsida > Asparagales > Iridaceae > Iris > Iris pallida. The sequence goes on along the minus strand of JANAVB010020997.1, from coordinate 10,937,385 downwards.
TACAAACAAGCCTGCGAATAGGATTAGAAGTTTAGGATCTCATCCACATACTTGACCTCTTCCTTGATTTTATCTACCGTTTGACTCATCAATTGCATCTTGCTTGATTCCTTCTATCATTATTCTTATCAACCCTTCGTGCTTATTAGAGAGTAACCCTACTAGTTAGTTGTCCCAAAACACCATTAGTTTATTTTTAAGTTGGGTAGACTACCATATGACCTAGCAACCCTTTGACCTAGTGACCTATATTAGCAAGATCCTAGAATTTAGAGGACCTAACCCGTCTAGCCAACCAAGGACTTGGACAAGAAGACTATAAGACAACTGTATGACTTAGAATCATTCTATTTTTTTAATCTAAACCTCTTGTGCCTATGTTTTTACCACTTGACTAATGTTGCAACTATAATTTAGTTTTGCAAACTCATCCATTTATCGAGTTTATTCATGACTTATGCTATTGAGCGGCCGCTCACTAACATACTGTCTAATCAAAACCGGTGCATGATAGCCTGATCAACCGAGTGCACCTTGGTTCGCTTTTGTCTATTACTCTACGTGGATGGGGACATAATTAAACTTTGCCCTTACAATCCCATCCACGACTGCCTTGACAATTCTTTTGAAATTATTCGATCGTCTTGAATCACGTATTCGTATTCGATAACGCCTCCTTCGAACTCTATATTGCTTTCGTCTTCACCTATTTTAGGAGGACGGAAGCGTTGTGCTAAAAATTCCTCTAGCTATCCTATCACCTAATGACCATTATCACTCGATGTTGCCATATCTTTGTCTTGAACACTCGACCTTTCCCTCGACCCTAATTCTACCATTTGACTTTCTAATCACTTGAATTTAAGAGTGATTACAATCGTCTCTTAATCGTATCCTCAACCTAGACTACGACCATGTAAACTTCTTTAACCCTTCTATCTACCGTTGTGCTTCTTCCCCCTTGTGTCCTCTCACCCCCCTACTAATTCTTAATTTCGAGCGAAATTCTTTTAAGTTGGGTAGATGTAAAACCCCTAAATTTCTACTATTTTTTTATTTTATTAAATTTAGTACTGATTTAAAATTTTTGTATAACGTCGCGTACGAAATTTATTTCTTTTTTGAATTTGCTCGACGAGTGCGATTATGTGCGAGCGTACATAATTTAGAAAATTTTTTTCTAATTTCAAAATAATATATATAAAAATATTTTAGTTATCATACTAAATTTTTAAGATGACGATTTTATTTATGAAAGCCTTTTTCATTTATGGCAGTTACTAAATAGTATTCTTCATAAATATTATTTTAATTATTATTAGTGCATTTAAATAATAAGGTATTTTTGAAATTAATATTATAGTATTTTTGGAAACCATATTTTGAAATTATTATGGCAATTTAAATCTTGATTTGAACTTATGTAATTATTTAAATAGTTAAATAATTGAAATTTGATTTTAAATTAAGGGGATTTAATTAGATTTAATTGGATTTGGATTTGGATTGGATTTGATTGGTTTTAAATTAATAGATGAATTATCTATTTTGGGTTTAAATTCTCCTAATCTTATCCAAATTGGGAATTTCCACATCCTATAAATAGGCAGGTACTCCTCCAACTTTTTATTATCCTTCCAGAAATTTCCACAAAGTGTACGTGCCTCGTGTCGGTGTCCATCTCTTCCGTGTCAGCCGTGACGGCCTCGGGTCCGACCCCGGGTGTCTATCTAATAAGTTATTTCTTTACATATACATTCATCTTCTCCTACGTGTCGACAATCCCGACACGGCAAAAATCCTAATCCTATCCCTAACCCAACTCCTTTCCGCCCCGCTGCCATCCACCCGTCAACACCCCCAACAGCCCCGTTCTCACCCGCTCCACACCGGAGTAGCGTCGTCCCGACGGCATCTCCATCCCGTACCCGACCTTCATCCCGACCCCCACGACAACCAGCCAGCACCAACCAGCCACCTCCACCCTCCTTCAGATTTCCCGTCCCGACCAACCCGTCTCCCCGACACCAACAGCGCCTTCACACACACACCCGACCTCGACCACCCAGCCTCGACGTCCCTGCCAACACCAGCATCACCTACACCACCAATCAGAACCACCACCATCGTCACCATCATCACCACACAACCACCGCCGTAAACGCCACCCACCGTCACAACCAGAACCAACCCCCGCCCGGCCATCGCCGGCCGGCCGTCAACCAAAAAAAAGAAGAAGAAGAAGACAGAATAAAACCCTAAAAATTAAACCCTAACCTCCACCGCCGGGGTCTCCGCCTCGTCGTCGACCTGACCCGCAGCCGACGGCACGCCGCGAGCTCGCGCGCCCTTCCTCTCTCCATCCGAACCGCCGCTGGCCCCTCCGTCTTCCTCCTCCTCGGACCCCCAGTCGCCGCCGCACGAAACCCCAAACCCCCTTCTCCGCGAGCCAGCCTCCCTCCGCCTCAGTTTCTTACCGCACGCCCGCCGGACCACCGAGTCCCTCCGGTCGACCGCCGCCCTCTTCCCGAGCTTCCTCCACCGACGAGCCCCAAAACCCGCCGCCTCATCTCCTCCGCTCGACCCAGCCGGCGACTCTGAAGCCTCCGTGCTCCGTCCTCGTCGATTTCCGCTCCGTCTGACGCTAACCAAGTCGTCGGCGACCGATCCAGCGCCCGGCCGACCGACGCCGAGCTCCCCTCCGCGGATCCGCCGCTCACCGCCTCTCTCGTCTCTCCCGAGCTCCATTCCCCATTCGAGCACTCTCTCCCTCTGCATCTTCTCTCTCTCGCTCTTTCTTAGTATCCTTTCTTCTGTTTACGGTATTATTTTTGTTCGTTTCTTCAAGAGAACAATTGTTCGATTTGGCCAATTATTTTATTTTATTGTTTATTTATTTTGTTCTATTTTTTTGATTTATAAGTAATAAGTATTGACTAGAAATAAATTATTTCTGTTATTATTATTATATTATTATTATTATTATTTATTATTATTATAATATTAATATTATTTCATTATTATTATTATTAATACCTTGGTTATAGTTATTATTATTATAACCATTATGTTATTTCTGATTTTTTAGTAGAAGTATTTTATGGTAATAGTTATTAATTCATATGTACACTATGTATTATTACTGTCATTATTATTAACGTTATTTTACATATATTTTTTACTGACAAAAGATTATGGTAAATTTAGTTATTATTAGAAATTGGTTTTGTATAATTAGGCATAATAAGCTTTCAAAAATATGTATACATATTTATGCAAATATTATATTTGGCTTGGCCTTATTTTAAAAATATAGTTTTCCGCCAATAATTTCAATTTTGACAACTTAGAGTTTTGTCGAAAACGATTTTTGACTTTAAGTATTTCTTTTAGACTCAAACTTGTTTTCGATTATTATAAATAGTTTTCGAAACTCGTATTTATATAAATTTATTTGATTTTCTCCTGTCCGTATCCAAGTCCTACATTCCTATTCCTTCGCCCAATTCAAGCATACCTTATGTCCACCCTAACTAATTGACCCTTCTGGACCCAATGAAACTGTCCGTGCCACCATCCGAGGTCATCATGTATAGTTGTTGCACTGAAGTTGCAGATCGTGCCATATTGATTATCGCAGCACACCAGACGCCCTACTAGGCAAGACACCTTCCCATTTGCTGTTTAATTATTTTAGCTCATATTTCATGCATGTTCATTATTTTTTTATGCAAAATAAACTGTGATACATGGCATAACTGTTAGAACTTACTGTTCATTTATTTTCCTGCTATGTATTATTTTTCTCACATTAAACCTAGATTTAAGGGACCACCTTGTGTGTTGCATTCATTGGCCTTGACACGTTGTAACACGAGGTTGTGTGTCGCATGTAGAATACGGAAGTGCGTGATTTGCTGGCCACCAGTACGTACAAGCCGTGCGATAGGAATAACCGCTAATAGAGGTTGCATGCTAGTTTGACTTAGCGGTTATAGTGGTTTGTGTTGTGGATACAACACAGTAGGCATTGGGCGGGAGGACAATTCCTTAGCGTATGGGCTTCGATGCACTTCCCTTGTGACCCGGACTCTCCGCTGGAGATACGGGGTTGATGACCCAAGATTACTAACGGCCACTGACGATTCTGCGGAACGTCATGCTCTTCCTGATGGGGCCTCTGGTGCCCAAAATGGGACTACGCCGATCCTATTCAGCTAGGGCCCATGCGTAGGAAGGATTGTTCTTAACAACATTTCACTTAGAATGGTAGGCTACCCTATCCGTTAGGTACGATTACTTTTGGTTTGGGTACTTGTATCTGACCGTGGCTTGGAACAATAACTTGTCGCGGATTAGTTTGTCACATCTTGTCCTTGTTTGGTTGTAGGTGTGACTTACTACTTCGATGATAAGGTATTGAACCTTGTTGGGGTCCGGATACCATATTAGATTCATAGCATGGGAAAATACGTTACCGTGAATTAGTTTACCATCTCCTGTCCTTGTTTGGTTGGGGGGATGGTACGCTCGTTCAGTAGGTGCATATTGGAACATGTTATAATTTGATTTACTTATTTATTTGAGCAATATTTATTCAGTTTATATGGCATGATATTATGTGTCTTATTACGTCCCTCTGAGGACCTGGTTGTCTTGCCTGGTGTGTGCTATTGTCTTTCGCAGGTGCTCTAGCTTTAGTTGTGCTCATCGCTATTCTTCGAGGATGATTGCACTTGGATCGTCTTCGCTTCGCTTGCTAAAGTTATTCTTTCTCATGTATTTTTCCTTATCTTGTTGGTAGTGGATTTGTCTCCGCCCAACATATTGTATCAAGACAATTTATTCTCATTATATGACATCTTCTATTCATTTATTTTGTGTGGATGAGTTTAGTTGTGGTTTTACTGCATTTTACAACTTATGTATTTATACGAGGCTTCCATATATTGGAGTATACTTCGTATAAATACAGCTGGCATGTCGACGTTCCTAGTCCTACGTATTTTGGGACTGGGGCGTTACAGTCTCCACCATCATCATCGATCAAGAGCTGAAGAATTCCTCTCCATGACCAGAAGAGCATTCAGTAGGCCGTTGAACAGTCACGAAATCTATGGTTATGTGCTCCCACTTCTATTTCGGAATTGGCAAGGGCTGAAGAAGTCTATCTGGCCTCTGATGTTCAGCTTTAACCTGTTGGCAAACCAAACACCATGAGACAAACTGGGCTATCTCCCTCTTTATGCCATTCCACCAAAAGTGCTGACGAATATCACGGTACATCTTCGTACCTCCGGGATGAATGGAATACTACAAGCTGTGAGCCTCTGCCATGATCTCCTGCCTGATATCTCCACTGGGCACACAAAGACGCTTCCCATATCGATGTGTACCGTTCTCATGGATACATAACTCTGGCCTTCGTCCTGCCTCGTACTCTGCTCTGAGCCGCTGAAGCTTAGAATCTGCTGACTGTTCCATCCGAATCCTCTCGACTATAGTGAACTGAACTTGCATACTGGCCATCAATGCCACACTGGTAGGAAGGATAACTTCTATATCCATCTTCTGAAGATCTGATAATAACTCTGGCTGCGTCATAAGGAAATAAACTTCGGCTCTCCTGCTCAATGCGTCTGCAATGACGTTGGCCTTCCCGGAATGATACTGCAAGTTGACATCATAATCCACAAGTAGCTCTAGCCACCTTCTCTGACACATGTTAAGATCCTTCTGAGTGAAAACATACTTCAGGCTCTTGTGGTCGGTGAAAATCTCTACCCTATCTCCGTACAAGTAGTGCCTCCACAACTTAAGTACAAACACTACGGCTGCAAGCTCCAAGTCATGGGTCGGGTAATGCCTCTCATGATCATGAAGTCATCGTGACGCATAAGCTATTACCTTCCCATTCTGTATCAGAACACATCCTAAACCTCTGCCTGAAGCATCACAATACACTGAGAATCCCCCGGTTCCGTCTGGAAGCGTGAGAATGGGTGCCGTCATCAAGCCTCGCTTCAACTACTCAAAAGAATCCTGGCACTCGGATGTCCAAGCAAATCGCACATCCTTGGGGGTCAACTAGGTCAATGGCGCTGAAATCCGAGCAAAGTCTGAAACAAATCGCCGGTAGTAGCCGGCTAAGCCAAGAAAACTATGAACTTCTGCAACTATGCTGGGTACTGGCCACGTCTTAGTAGCCATGATTTTCTGGGGATCCACTTTCACTCCTCCTCTGGTGATGATATGACCCAAGTACGAAATGCGATCGAGCCAGAACTCGCATTTACTAAACTTAGCATATAACTGCTGCTCTCTAAGAATCTGAAGAACAACTCTGAGATGCTGCTCATGCTCCGCCTCACTCTTGCTGTAGACCAGGATGTCGTCTAGGAACATAATCACAAACTGATCCAAGTAAGGCATAAAGATATGATTCATGATGTCCATGAATACGGACGGCACATTGGTTGCTCCAAATAGCATCACAATGAACTCCCAATGTCCATACCGGGATCGAAATGCTGTCTTCGGGATGTCCTGCTCTCTGACTCTGATCTGATGGTATCCTGACCGTAAGTCGATCTTCAAGAATACTGCTGCCCCCTTAAGTTGATCAAACAAGTCATCTATCCTCGGAAGAGGGTATATGTTCTTGATTGTCACTGAGTTCAAGGTATGATAATCTAAACATAATCTGGATGTACCATCCTTCTTTTTCACAAGAAGCATCGGGGCTCCCCAAGGCGATCCACTAGCACGAATGAATCCCTTAGTTCTGAGTTCTTCAATCATCTTGTACATTATCTTTAACTCTGAGGGCGCCATCCTGTAGACTCTTTCTGACACTGGGGCTGATCCGGGAATCAAGTCGATAGTGAACTCGATCTCTCGCTCTGGCGGCATCCCTAGAAGCTCTTATGGGAAAATATCTGGAAGCTCCTCGACTATTCGGGGTAACTGTACTAAGGCTACTGCCATCCGCAATGCTGGAGGAGAAGGTTCCACTTCACCTCGGGAAAAGAAAAACTCTGGCTCGCTTGGGATGCTGAAAATAACCCTGTCGATGTGGCAGTCTATCCTAGAATACTGATCTCTCAACTAATCCATCCCTAGGACCACATCATAATCGGCCATCGGGAACTCTATCAATCTAACGGGGAATTCTCTACCGCTAACTATGATTCGACACGAAGAAAATACTCTATCTACTCCTACAAATCCGTTACCAGTAAGTATATTGAGCCTTATTGATAATGACTCGGGCTTCAGTCCTATCCGTGTCGCGAATCGTGCAGATATAAATGAATACGAGGCACTAGAATCAAATAATACTGAAGTTGGAAAGGTGTTGACGAGTATAGTACCTGCCACTACCTCTCCTGGTGCCAATCCTTCTTCTCCCATGGTCAAATCCAGCACTTGACCATGCCCTCTGGGTGTGGGTCCCCTCTACCGAAAACTTCTCTGCCTGCTCTGGATCAGGGCTTGGGCTTGGGCATACTGCTGCAGTCTTTGCTGCTGGAATGCCTGGGCCTGCGTTGGCAATGGCCTCGGGAACGGGTACTGCTACTGTTGCTGGACTAGTCCTCTAACTGAAGGACTAGAGAAGGCTGATGAACTTCCCCTGTTCGGACAGTTCCTAACCCTGTGGTCCGGGGTACCACAAACCAAGCACAACCCTTGTTCTCTGTGACACTCCGATACCACATGCCATGGCTTCCCGCAGTGTGAACATCCCACTGCGAAAGACTGCTTCTGCTTCTGCTGCTGAGGGTACGTCGGGGTTGAATGCTGAACCGACAACACTGAGGCTGCCCGCCTCGTAGCTCCAATGGTCAAAGCCCTAGCTGCCGGTACTGGTGCTGAAGACTGATTCATCTGGCCGTGGCATCGCTTCCGACCTCCGGTCCTATCCACGATCCTCTGGGAGGTATACTCATGCCTCTGGGCTGCTCTCAATACCGCATCAAAAGTCTGATGCTCAAACTGGTCCACGGCCAATAAAATCTCTAGATGGAGCCCCTGCTAGAACCGCTGGGCTCTATCGAACTCGGTCGCTACTAAGGTGAGATTAAACCAACTGAGTCTCGAAAACTCGCCCGTATATCCATCGACCGCCCTGCCCATCTGCTTCAAATTGGTGAACCTCGTCTGTAGATCGTACCGAGCTACAACATCGAAGTACTTGGTATGGAATCTCTCCCTGAATATTGCCCAAGCAATGGGTGCCACTAATCCAACGGCCTGCGACGCCCACCAGCTGAGGGCAAGATCCAATAGCTACAGGCGTACTATGGCCACATTCTCGCCTTCCGGAGTCATGGCTGCTTCTAGAATCACCTCTGTGTCCTAAAGCCATGCATCTGCGGCAATAGCATCCGCGTTGCCGCCGAAAAAGGGACGGTTCAAGCGCTTGAAGCTGTTGGCTGCGTTGTTACCCTGATGACCTCCTCTGGTCAGAGCATCTGTCATTGCCTGGTGCAAGGCATCTCCTCGACGATCTTAGGAAGCTATCAAGGTCCTGATGTGTCCCACCAAAGTGCCATCATCAGGTTCTGTAGGCTGAACGGGCTGAACTGGTGGCTCTTGACCCCCAGTAGGCACGACTCTGGAAGCTGCTCCTGAATGCTGGGCTTGATCTCCAGGTTGTTGCTGATCCACGGGAGGTGCTCTGCCTCGCTGATCGGTAGGGTCTGGTACAATGCCGCTGAAGAAGACGACATAGGAAACAATAAGGAAGGGCCGGGACAGATCAAAGATACAAGCATGTGATCAGGACAAGAATTTTAGGGATTCAGAGGATACGAACAGAGATCAAGGGCGAGTACTGATTGAGACATCTATTCGGTAAAACCCTCATATATCTTGATTTATAAGACCTGCATGGGCCACCACTTAAACCATGTCACGTCCCAGAACCAGAATACTGGAGAGCGGGGGCATACATAGCCAGCTACGTATAATGAAACGGAATCTATCTCACTATACGGTCACGGTTGTCTAGATATATGAGGGTTTAACTACAATCCATCAGTCTCCTATGGTCTATAACAAGCCTAAATGTCTCAATCTCTAGCAAGTAAAGTTACAAGATGCAAGATCACCAAATATACAATAGTAAGGCATCCCAAATATTACATATTCAGCTGATCATGAAGCTAGTCGTTACAAAATAAGAGGACTAGCAAGAGTTTAGTCATACATGATCAACCCTAGGATTTGCCAATCATGTTACAGCCCGTAGGAAGACAGTAAATAAAGGTGCAACCGAGCTAACACGTGCTCATCGGCTAAACGCCTCAAAAGAATAAGTTTACAATAAAGTGGGAGAACAAAAGAAACCCACTCGTTGCCAGGGTTATGCCTGGTGGTCACCATCTCGCTGGATGACAGGTAGATCCTTTGGTGCTGCTCCGATATCTGGCCATACAAAACCAGCTGGGTCGGACCCCAGAAAGAGCAAGTGCCACAAAGGAGGCTTCACTTAGGAACTAAAACCAGCATATCATAAATGAATAGTAAAGATAATTAAAATTTTTTGATAATAACCGAGATAAAAATAATAAATTGAGCATGAGGAAACCATTCAGGTAGCCAGACTGCAACCCTTAAACCAAACAAGGACCGAGGTTGCAATCTTTCACCTAAATCGAAACCCGCCTCAATTACGGTTGATAAGGTAATAAGACAATAAATGAAGAGAGGACACAGAACCGCTCCGGGAGCCAGGTTACAACCCTTAAACCAAACAAGGACAGGAGTTATAACCCTTCGCCTGAACAGAACTGGACCCCTGATCTTTATTGTTAAGGCCAGGATAAATAATCATGCTATTGAATAAGGTAAAATATTACGAGCATGGCATGGGGCGCAGTAAGACAATAAACGAAGAGAGGACACAAAACTGCTCCGGGAGCCAGGTTACAACCCTTAAACCAAACAAGGACCGGGGTTGTAACCCTTCGCCTGAACAGAACTGGACCCCTGATCGTTATTGTTAAGGCAAGCATAAGTAATCATGTCATGTCATAATCTTGTACAGGATCAAGACAAGACTAAGCTGTGCTAGACTCCATTCAATCAATCATGGCCAAATAAGGAGTATGGCTTGATACTGTAACTAACTAGGGTTACCACAGACCTAGTTACTAGCAAATGTAATGAGATTATCCCAACAGCCACAAGCCCTGCAGACCATCCAGGTTATCCAGGTCGAATGTTTGTTTATGAAGGGTGCACCACATGACTGTGTGATAGAATTGTGTCCTACTCATCGGTAGGCTACAAGTCCGTTAGTACGCCCATATAACAGGATTGCCTGTAGCTGGGAAATCTCTTCATGACTATTAGATTATTCTAGTTTATTAGCCTTAGTCAATTCCAGTAGGTATCCCTGACCGTGGTACTCAGGGATCCCTATCCTAGACATGATATAAGACAATACTGGTTTATTTGTACAAACACAATCGCCCATGGTGTCCGGTCATTCTTACTTGTCATGTCAGGCTGGCTGTCATAACCGTATATCATGGCAGATTTACTTGTCAAGAGTGCGCCATGACGGGCCAGTATCGTGCTTATGAAGCATATCAGAACTTACATGGCATAAGCATAATTGAGACATTTTAATATAATAAAAATAATAAAAGGGAAAGACTGTAGAAGGAGCCACGCGGCTAAAAAATTAAGTTCATGCGGCTAAGAGATCGGATCTCATGCGGCTCGAGATTCAGAAGTTCATGCGGCTGAGAAGGAGTGGGCGCATGCGGCTAGGGAGTGCAGGGCACATGCGGCTGGGAAGCCGTGAGCTTATGCGGCTAAGGGAACGGGTCATATGCGGCTGAGCAAGGGAACGACTCATGCGGTAGCAGGAAAGAAGGGGGCTCATGCGGCCGTGAAGTGTTTGGGTCTCATACGGCAAAAAGGACCCAAGCTTATGCGGCAAGGTTAATGCGAGCGTATGCGGCTGCAAATCAATAAGGCCATGCGTCTAGTCAGGCCAAGGCCTTATGCGGCTGCGAAAAGACGGGTCTTATGCGGCTGCGAAACAGAGCCTTATGCGGCCGGAGGGTCCCATGGCCTATGCGGCTGAATGGAACAAGTCCATGCGGCTGGATTATGCCAAGGCCACATGCGGCTTCGGGGGAAACGGGTCATATGCGGCTGCGGGTGATCAGGTTCATGCGGCTGGAAATGCCACGCTGCCTTTATTGCCCTGCGGCCGAGATGAATGATTTATGCGGCTGAAAGAACGGAAGTTTATACGGCTATAAAAAAAAAGGAGTCTCATGCGGCTGGCAAGGAGCCCATGGCCTTATGCGGCTGAGAAAGCTTGCCGCATGGAAGTCCATGCGGTCAAGTACAGCCATGCGGCCAGGATAGGCTATGCGGCCATGAATTGCCATGCGGCTGCACAGTTCTTCTTCTCCACTGTATCCGAGAAGAAGAGTCATGGACTCCCTTCTTCAAAGCTTCATAAATCCATCATCCCAAGTCCAAATCCGAACTTCCTTAGGTCAAAATGGGGCAGAACGAAATTATGTACAACATGAAAATATCAAAACTTGGAAATAACAATGTTAAGTAGATCAAACCCAAGAAATCCGAAAATATTATAAACTTAGATCTACACAAATTAAACCATGAAAATTTAGAAATGCTAAGTATTAAAGTGTGTTAGAATCTCGCGAGAAAGAGAATGGAACAATAAAAACGGAGTTCCTCCATGAAGCAAGCTGTACTTGCCTAAGCTCTCTTCCTGGTAGGTGGAGAGTAATGGTGGGGGAAGAAGAGTAATGAAGAAAGAGAAAGAGTTGGGCTAATAAATGGGGATGGTGGTGGTAGGTAGGAGTTCTCTCCTTGGTTCATGATGAACCAATAATCAACCCAAGCCGAACCAAGCCAACCCAAACTAGCCGAACCAAGCCAGGAGACATGCAATACGAGTCAAGATACGTACACGTATTCCAGAATACGTAATACGAACTATAGGCATTACATCTAGTGACATCGAATCGGTAGAGGTTGTCCACAAAATGCTGGAGAGATACGCCAAATGCTCTGGTCAGCATGTCAACAACAACAAAAGCATCATCTATACTCACCACAAAGCAGACAGGATCCACTCCAACAGGCTCTCCAACCTGACTTCATTCGCCACATCGTACCCTCCTTTCTTTTACTTAGGTTGCCCGTTAGTGTACGGCAAGTCCAACTCTAGCATTTTTGAGTCCCT
>JANAVB010020997.1:10805141-10920141 GCA_029216955.1 Iris pallida | reverse complement strand
CTTTAGGAGAGAGAAAGTTCATTATTCCTTTTTTTGAATTTTTTAGAAAACTTTTTGTCTTTATTCTTTGAGAACCATATCTCCCAAGGCCTCCAAGAGATCCGCGAAGGGCAAGGGGGCTGTGTCGAATGGCTCTCCTCCTGCGGCAGAGTCCTCGGCAGTCCAGGACCCGATTCTGGTTGAGGGTATGCTTCAAAAAACAAAGTCTCGAGCATTAATTTGCGATGATCGGACTTCTCTTCTGCCTGGACGCTTGTACCTAAGACAACATACTTCTATGAGCATTACTATACGCCCACAAAAGTTATACGCCAACACTGTGGTGTGCTATGCACCCACATGTTGCCTTGTTATGCGCCCTCTAAGCAGTGGCATATTTATGCGCTCGCGTACTGTCAAGTGTTATGCGTCCACATGTCTTGCTTTGGGCGCATATCCCTTTGGGAGCATAGCCCTTTGGGCGCATAGGAGTCTTCAGGACTTACTTTTTTTCTGCAGTTTTCTGAGTCTGACTTTCTTTCTGGCCCTTTTCATATTCTGTAGGAATCTGGCTAGCAAATTTTTTCAGGAGTGGTATCGGCAATTTTGGGCATGGTGTAGATGCTACACTTGACACCCACATCAGAGAGCTCAGGACTCTTCGTATTTTGGAAGGGTTTTTCTCAGATGTTAGGAAGAACCTTTATACATCGAAGAGTCGGACGGTAGTTGGGCATTACCGTAAAAGTTCTGCTTTTACGGTTCTTCAAGTAGGCAAAAGCAACACCAGAGATTTTGTTTTGAAGGTATGGTCTCTTGAAGAAATAGGCCCACGACGTCCGCCATATGGAGGAGAGGATATCACCATTTATAGATGTTTTAGCATGCTATTTCTGCCCTCCTCCATGTAGCTTCTCGAAGGTTCAACAGCCTTGTTTGCTTGCTCAACAGTAAAACATGACCTCCTTCGACGAAAGCGTGGTGCTGCCAGGCTGACCAAGCTATATGTTGCTGATGAGTAGCGGATTCTCCCTTATTTTGGACATCAATGTAATCTTTTATTTCTTATCCAGATAAAGAGATGAAGAACCTTCTGTTTTGCTCACGAGATGTAGTCCTGTGAATGTAACTAATTTCGAATAAACAGAATACATTCGCTCCACTCTTTGCTTGTGATATCTGTGGTGCCTGTTTTTAGAGAGCCAAATACCGCATTTATGTAAAGGGTATCCCACTGGAGAATTTTTGATGTGGACCTATTGTCCTTTTGTGCATCCAAAAATGCGAGCAAATAGATTGGAGACAAAACCTGACAGCGGTAACATGGTCGTGATATATTTTATGATCTTGACACCAATTTTTTTTATCCCGGGTTGGGTATGAGTGTCGAGTCAGAAGACTATCGGTATCAGAGGTAATATGGACGTGACACATGATAATCAGGGTGATTTTTGGTGGAATGGATTTTTTTGTCAAGTATCCTTTCCTGGAGCGGGAGAGACTTTCCAAGCTTTTTCTCCGACGACCTCCACCGAATGAGTAGATGGCACAGAAAGTCGTCAGAGCTTTCTACTCGGTGCTGAGGGTGAAGCTTCCTAGAGTCTTGAATTGGAACGCTGCCTTCGGCCCAGTGAAGGCTGTCGACGAATGTCAGGTAGCGGCCCTCGAGAGCATAGCCGGCTATGAGGAGCGGGCCAACACTCTGAAGAAAGTTCTGAACGACCTGGAGGGTCAGGTGGCCAGGTTCTGGGATGCCAAACAGCGGAGCCCGACGTTACTGTTCCGCGCAGAGGACCAGGCCTTGATGACAGCTCTTGCGAAGGAGAAGGCTACCTTTCAGGCAAGGAAGGACGCCCTCGTTCAGGAGATTGGGGAGCTGGCTGACCAGTACAGCCAGTTCAATGCTACAAGTGAGGCACGTGCTGCTTCGAAGAACAGGCTGGCTGCACAGATTACTGAGAGGCATAATCACATTACGTAGATCAGGAACGAGATAGCCCAGCTAGAAGATGACTTGAGGGCGGCGACATCTGAACAGGAGGATTACTTGTCCCAGGCTGCCATGACTGCCACCACTTCTGCCCGTTTAGAAAAGCAGCTGGCAAAGTTGGAGGGAGAGCATCATAGTCTGATCCTCTTTGAAGATAAAGCCGCTCGTCAAGAAGAGGCACGACATCGAGCTGCTGTGAAATCTGAAGCCGAGATTGCAGTTCTGATGGACAACATACACCGCCTGTGTATCCCGTAGATCTTTGTAACTCTTTTTTTTTGGCCGTCACGGCTCTTGTACCTTTTTTTCGTCTTTTGATAGACGTTTAAGTACAAAATAAAGAATCCTTTTTTTGAAGTGAATGTGGTTTTGTGAAATGTCGATGCTAGAGGTAATGTGGACGTAGCAAGGACATTTCTGATGGGTATTTTGCTGGAGAATTTTTGATGTGGACCTATTATCCATTTTATATTTGAATGATTCGAATATAGATAATAAGTTGAATGAAGCTGCTAGTAGAGATAATATGGGCGTAATAGTAGAGGATGTTCTATATCTGACCAGAGGTAATATGGACGTGGAAAGATATATAGCATTAGGGAGGAGTGGATAGTTCATAGGTAGTATGGTTATGACTATTTTTGATGAATGCTTTGCTCAGAGGTTATGCGAACGTGGCAAAACTTTTAATCATTCCGCTGGGAAAATAATTATCGGAAAACAATTCAGAGGTAATAGGGACGTGATTTGTTTTCGTCAACCCGAGTTTGGACAGAGTCAAAAATAGAAATGATTCCACTGGAGAAATAGTTAGAGGACCTATTATCCAGGGCGTATTCAAGACTCTTGAAATATGGATAATAGTTGAATAGTTTTTTTTTGAATCATATAAATATCGTATTGTACATTTACATGATCGAACATATGTGAACATTATGTAAAAGAGGTTACACATAGTATTTATTCAGGAACTTGCCATTGATAGGCATCATGAGCAGGTCACCATCAGGCTTGGTCAGCCGGTACGTACCGTTAGAATATACTGATTCTATGATGAAAGGACCTTCTCATTTAGGCTGGAATTTCCCTTTTATTTTGTACATCATGACCACCGGTCTTTTCACTGCTAGGACCAGATCACCGACTTGGAAGATCCTTTCCTTCACCTTTTTGTTGAAAGCTCTGGAAAGGTGTGCTTGGTATAGCTCAATACGCTGTTGAGCTAATAAGCATTTTCCGTCTAGCGCTTCGAGCTCTTGGAGTCGCAGACGGTTGCTCTCTTCAGTAGTCAGCTCGTTGGCTAGGGCTACCCGAAGGGAAGGGATCTGGATTTCTAGCGGAAGAACTGCTTTGCTCCCATAAACCAGAGAGAATGGCGTACCGCCTGTTGGAGTCCAAACTGTTGTGCGATAGGCCCATAGACATTCACCGAGCTTCTCGTTCCAATCGCGCTTGTTTGAAGACACGAACTTCTTAAGAAGTTTTATGATAGTTTTATTGAAGGCTTCTGGTAGCCCGTTAGATGCTGGATTGTAGGCAGTATAGGCTACGTTCTGGATTCGATTCTTATCGCATAACTGATAAAATGCATGGCTGGCGAACTGCGGACCAATATCATGGATGATCCTGCGAGGTAGGCTGAAGCGGTAGATGTCGTGATGTTTGATGAAACTGATCACGTTTGATGTCTTCACTTCGGTGAGTGGTATAGCTTCCGCCCATTTAGAGAAGTAATCGGTTATAGCTAGGATGAACCGATGTCCTTTGGAGGATGGCGGGATGATTGGTCCTATGACGTTTATGCCCTAGGCTTCAAATGGCCAAGATGCTGCCGTCGGGTGTAGAAACTCCGAAGTTTGAAGAATAAAATTGGCATGGAACTGGCAAGCTCTACACTTCTTTGCATATTCAACAGCATCCGCTATCATTGTGGGCCAGTAATAACCCATTCGTTTGAGGCGATCTTGTAATTTGGGGCCTGGTTGATGTGCACCACAAACTCCATCGTGAGCCTCCTGGAGTGCATGCTTGGCTTCTGTGTCTGATAAGCATCGTAATAGAAGCCCGCCATAAGAGCATCGGTACAACATCTTGGTAGCTGTGTCATAATAAAATCTGAGGATCGCCTTTGGATGGATACTGCTTCCTTCGGGTCCACGGGAAGGATTCCATAGACACGTAGTCTATGAAGGAAAATCTCCAGTCTTTAGCATCGACGTTTATTTCCGTTGGGCAACTTTGATGAATATGTAAGGCATCTTTCATACAGAATAGTTCTCGACCAGACATTGTGATCGACTGCTGAGTATTGGTAGGAACGGTCAAGGAAGCAGCAAGACCAGCTAGAGCATCTACTTTTATATTCTGTAGTCGAGGTACGTGCTCGATAAAGAATCCAGCAAAAGTAGACGCCAGCTCGATTGTTGCACTGTGGTAGGGAATAAGATCTTCGTGGCGAACTTCATAATCCCCTCGGACTTGACAAACTATTAGCTTGGAATCGCCGTAAGCCTCTAGATAGTCAACTTCCAGTTGCTTCTCCAGTTGCAGGTCGATTAATAGTGTATTATATTCGGCCACGTTGTTGGTGCATGGTTCCACAAGAGAATACGTACGATGTATAACCAAATGATCAAGTGACACAAGCACGACAGCTACTCCAGCCACGATATTTCTTTTAGGTCCTGTTCTTGATGCACCGTCAAAGAACATTCACCAAATGGGGATTTCTTCAGTTGCAGTGTTAGACTCCACCACTTCGTCGGGGATTTCGTCGTAGAGTTTGGACGACTCTGATACCAAATGAGCTGCCAGGAAATCAGCTAATGCTTTGCCTTTTACTACCCTCTGAGGAACGAAGATCATATCATACGGAGTCAACAGCATTGTCCATGTAGCTAAACGGGAATTGAGAGAGCCCAGTTTAGTCATGAGTATTCTGAGAGGGTTGACTTTATATATAATATGGATAGTCTGCCCAGACACACAATGGCGTGTCTTCTGGATGGAAATACTAGTGCAAGGCATTCCTTCTCCACCGGTGTGTATCTATGCTCGGCACCCAGCATTGTGCGGCTGAGGTAGTAGATTGATTGTTCATGGTCGCCTTTATTCTTCTAGGCTAAGAGGGCACCAAGGGAATGATTCATAGCGCAGACATATAGTAAGAAGGGCTTCCCTATTATTGGAGCTACCAATACTGGAGGACTTATAAGATATGCCTTGATGTCATCGAACGTGCGTTGACATTATTCAGTCCAGACGAAAGATACGGCTTTCTTTATGAGCTGAGTGAATGGTTGACACCTTCCAGAGAGGTTCGAAATGAATCGTTTGATGTAGACTAGCCTTACTTGTAGTTCGCGTAGCTCTTTGAGGTTTCTTAGAGGATGTATGTCGAGAATAGCCTTCACTTTCTTCGAGTCCAGATGTATACCCTTTGAAGTGATGATGAAACCAAAGAACTTGCGGCTGGAGACTCCCAGAAAAAACTTCGTTGGATTCATCTAGAGTTGGTGTGCACATATTAGTTCGAACATCATTCTCAAGTCTTTGAGGTGGTTGCCCTTGAGACGACTTTTGACTGCGATATCTTCTACGTAGCATTCCAAAGTTTTGTGCAAATGATCCCAAAAAAATGTGTTCATGGCTCGCTGGTATGTTGCCCCTGCATTCTTCAATCCGAAGGGCATCATCGTATTGCAGTATACCCCCAACGGTGTTCAAAAAGATGTGTGCTTCTCGTTGTTGGGGTACATCTTGATCTGGTTGTAGCCTGAGAACCCATCCATGAAGGACATCCACTTGAAGCCGGAAGTATTGTCGATCATTACGTTAGTGATTGGTAGAGGAAACTCATCTTTTGGGCATGCAGAGTTCAAATCACGGTAGTCGATACAGACTCGAACTTTACCGTTCTTTTTCATGACTAGAACGATGTTGGCAACCACGTCTTGGTATTGTTCCTCGCGAATGAATCCACTGGCAATGAGCTTCTTGACTTCGTTCTCGATGGCTTCCATGACGTCTGGTCAGAATCGTCGTTGTTGCTGCTTTACTGGCTTAGCTTTAGACAAAATGTTCAAGCGGTGCACGACGACTTTAGGGTCCAAGCCTGGCATGTCTTCATAGCTCCATACGAAGATGTATAAGAGATTGGCGTTCACGCCAGATAGGCTTTTGCTGATGAAGATGTGTCTGAAGGATGCTTCATCTCCTAGATTGACTTGGATGACTTCGCCTTCGGTAGGTGGTTCCCGTTGTTCGAAGCACAGCTCCCACCTGGTGTCCATCTTTTGAGCCCATTGTTCGAGTTCGATTGATTGTACGTCGTCTGTAATTTGGTCGGCAAAAACCTTATTGACGGACAGAGTTGCTTTGAACATGTCGTCGATGCTGGAGTCTGAGTCCCAGAGGGAGGAATCAAAAAAATGAGAACAATGATCTGCTTTATCATCTGATCTTTCAGAAGTTGTTGGAGGAGAGACATAGCCCAAACCAACACCGCTTCGTTGATAGTAGTTCTCGGGTTTTCCGTGGGGAGCAAAGTGTCGTATTGGCAACCGTCATCCTCGGCCGTAATTTAGCCCTTTGTCGCTTTTGATGTCATATCCCATATTTTGGATGATATTCTTGGCCTGCCAACTATACCGAAAAAGTTACATTTTCCCAGAGTCATAGTCAGCTTCTGTGTTGTGCTTTGGAGAAGTAGAGTCTGGAACGAACTTTCTCTCGCCAATTATACGACCGAAGATGATTACCTCTTCATCTTTCTTTCTGGCTAGAACGATGAAGTAGAGGATATCTTCAGGGTAAACTTTTTTTCGCATTTGAGGTGTTTTGACCGGCATACAGAGGTGTGGTCCTATACCATTCTTTAGGGTGTATATCGTATCTATGTAGTGGTTTACAGATTGATAGATATCGGAGTAATTCAAAGATAAACCTTTACTAAAGAAATACGCAAGTTCTACTTCAGGGATAACATCATCCGCTGAAGGTACATTATTATGAGTATTTATATACTCATTGAGAGGATCATCATCTAGAAGAGGGGCCACAGTCTTGGTTGAGTTTACCACGTAGAATAATTCTTCAGGATTGGTGGGATGGGCATCAGTAGGTTCCACCCGGGGTATCTTGCTAAGAGTGATGGTCAGTGGCTTGACCTTGTCAGGGTTCTTCTTTTTCATCCAGATTGTGAGAGGCTTCGGAGTACTTTTTGGAGTAGTACGTCCTTTGACTCGGATAATCAGAGGGCCATCATTGGAGGATGGACTTGCTTCAACTTCATTATCAGCTTCATTGCCGTCATCCTTAGGGGATTGAGACTGGTAAAGTACCGAATATCCATAGTAAGCTTCGATGCCCTTGAAAGGATCGACATCGGCAAACTCCGTCTTCACGACACTGTCGCTGTTGACGTAATTAAAGCACTGGTAAAGTGTGGAAGGAACGATCATGTTCTCGTATATCCATGGACGTCCCAACAAGACGTTGTAGGATACACTGGCATCGATCACATAGTAGGAAACATCCGTTCGGAGATCACCGATCTGACATTTAAGACGGATCTTGTCTAGTGGATGGCTTCGACCAGCATTGAAAGCCATGATAGTTGTATTGGTTGCTGATAGCTTTTGTAGAGGGATTCCCAGAATTTGAAGCAAACTTCTAGGAATGATGCTGAGGGAGGATCCTGGATCGATGTACATGCGTTCCACCTTGATCGTCCCGATATACCCTGTATAGTACAGGGGTTTATCATGACGATTGTTTTTGAGTAGCATGTCCTCCTGTAAGAAGGTGATGTTGGGCACCACTTCCATAGTACTGTGGCAGTGGGGACAGGAGACATGGTCTTCAGCGGGGGCTTTGACTTCAGCGAGGTAAGAGTCGGCATGTAGCAATGCCTCACTTAAGGCTTTTTATGTTTCTTTGGAGAATCGCAATAGATCGAACAGAGACAACATGGCAGGTGTATTGGCTAGCTGAGCCAGTATGTCAAAGTCGTAGGGCCGATCCATGCCTTCGTGGGCTGGCGTCTTTAGAGATTTGTCAAACCGTTCTCATTCTGCTTGGATTTGTCCGTGGTTTGAGGCTTTGACAGGCCAGCTTCTGAGCTTATGGGGACAACAGGAGCTTGCAGAGGTACTGCTTCTTTTTGTGTGGGATCGTATGTCCGAAGATAAGTCTTCCCTGATCGCGTCTCGCCAGATAGAACCTCGTAAATGGGGGAGGATACCATATGGCATGGCTTAAATTTCTTGCCCTTTCTTGCTTTAGGAGGTGCTACCCCCTGCGTCACTTCTTGGACAAGGTCTGGGTGGACCCACATGATCTCACCACGTTCAGTTGTGAGTGGGACCAAAGTCGAGTTTCGAGCTGGTGGTAGGTTGATGACTTCCATCATCGCCTTGGGGATCGGGACCACGCTGTCTGGGACTTCTGTAGGAGAAAAGTCACCAAACTGAAGAGAGATCATGTTAGCAGATACGACCTTGTCTTCAGCTTCGAAGTTGATCACTTGGCTGTCGATAAGCTATTGTATCTTCTTCTTTAGGATGATGTAGTCCTTGGTGGAGTAATACACATTCTGATGATAGAGACAGTACTTGGGATTATTGAGTTGGCTCGCTTCTGCAGGACGTCGTGGTGGGGGCAATGTCAACTTATTACCCTTCGTCAATGTGTGGAAGATGGTGATGACATCATTTTTGTCGAAGGAAAAGGTCTCCTTAGGCTTGTCGGAGGCGCCCTGAGAATTGGAAGCTTCTTTGAATGTGTCGACTTTCAGGACTTCTTTTTCTTTACCCCCACGAACAGGGATAGTTTGAGGATGCTTGCCCTTGTCTTCGGATTTGGGTGCTTTCAACCCCAGTAGTTCCAAGTTAGGAACGTCGTTTTCAACAACATCAGCGGCCCCAATGAAAGCGGGCCATGTATCATACTTATGTATTCTCAGATAAAACTTCACTGTAGGGAGGAAGTTATGTCGACAAGTATCCATAAGTTCTGAGTCTGGCATGCCGAAGGGCATCCTCAGTGCTAGCCGCTTGAAGCGCTCAATGAAGGCGATGATAGACTTAGTCCTCCTTTGCTTGGTCTCGATGAGTGTGGACATACTAACATGCATGTCGCTCTTGTAAAACATTTTGAGGAACAACCTCTCCAAGTCTTTGAATGAATTAATACACCCGTTTGGCAGACGGCAGAACCATTCGAAGGCTACCCCCTGCAAGGTGCTAATAAACAGCTTCGACAGGAACAGACCGTCTCTGGACAAGTGCAGAGTCTACTTGTTGAAGTATGTCATGTGCTGACGAGGAGAAGTCAACCCGTCAAATGAGTTCAGCCTCAGCGGCTTGTAGTTAGGAGGGCAAGTAGAGTTCTCCTACTCAGAGGAATACGGTTGAGATATTCCCATCTTCTGAAGCTCGTCTTTGTGCGAGATGGTGCCGAGGGGAGCGACCAAGGAATCAATTACATCATGTTAATTGAGCAAGTATTGGGAAATGGCTGCTGAACGGTTGTCAGGCGTTGTTGGCGAAGGTCCACCCCCAGCATTTGTAAGATTTGGAGGAGGCACAATGGAATGATACTCCTTTGGTAGTGAAGGAGGGTTGTTGCTGTGAGCCGGACTAGAGTGGGCCGAGATGTTTTGTTGAGGTGAAGGAACAGCCCCAGCAGCTTGAACTGCCATAATGTTGGTAAGCATATCAGCGATCTTGGTGAATGCTATTTTAAGACCCTCTAGCCGTTTGCTAGTCTGATCACTGGCTTATTCAGGTCTTTCTTCGTCCGACATGTATGTAGATAGCATGGGAGGATGAACAGAGGAAGCAGTACAACTGGTGCAGATACTGTCTGTCTCCGAGTGGATAAGTCCTTCATCTTCAGGTAGAGGAGGTAGATAGTCACCATCAGATTCAGAGGGATCATCGTCCTCTGGAAGGCTACCTCCAGTGTGGGGTCATCTGCTTCAGATTCTAAGGGAATGCTACCCCCGGCTTGGAAATCTTCATCGTCCATACGGAATCTCGCCTTTGATCGAGTGCCCATATAGACTCCTTCGGATGTAACAGCTTGTTGGACATCTATCGGTGGACTTCTCCTTCTTCTTCTTGCGGAGCTAAGAGAGAAAGTCGGGTTCGTAGTCTACCGTCTTTGATTGGGGCTTCCGTAAGGGGGACCCCACGAAGCCATGTTGGATGAAACACATAGTGGCTTCTTGACATCAGAGAAGTGCAGTCGTCGAAATACAGACTTTCTCTGAGGCACTCTTGTTGCTTTAGAGCAACAACAGTTGATAACAATACTGGTGCATGGAAGTGCACTATGAATTGTTATGTTCTCCCTCGCTTTATGCTTATGATTTATCATGTCGCACAAGTCAGCGGAAGGGAGTTTTGTCTTACAACCCATGTTGCATGCATCGTCGAGCTTTGCATGCTTGTTCGTAAGGAGAGTAGGCGCATCCAGACTTAGTTCATGTGTATGGGCAACCCCCACACCTAAGTTCTGTAATATCCTTGAAGACAGCCCCGTACTATACGCGTTGGGGCCTGTCTTTTTGTTGTGGGCGCATAGGCCTTGCAGACTGGCCTTGGGCGCATGCTCCTTGACAACATGTTTAAGCCTTCTTGATGTGGGTGCATAGTATGGATCCAGAGAGCCTGGATGCATAGCCTTGGGCGCATGGTTTTGGATGCCCAGACTGCTAAAGACAGAAGTGTTCTGGTTGGGGCTATGTGCCCAAACACTCCTTTGGGCATATGGCCTTGGGCGCATGCCTGATGGAGCAGCGATGTTTTCTCCCGTTTGGCCTCCTTCGTTTGTGAGCCTCGTCGGGTTCGGCCAGAGTGTCGCACATCCCGATTCTTAGCATCGTAGTGTTTTTTGCCAAGTCTCGGGCATTGAACACCCTGTTGTTGGTTGTGTAGGAAAGAAGTCACTGGGCTAGTAAAGCCCAGAACGGTGTGAGCCTTCTCCATTTGGAGAACTTCTGTGGCAGAGTCATGTGCCCATGTGACAGAGTCCTCCAGCTGCATAACTGCTATGACACTAGCAGGATATGCACAGCGAGCCTTCGGAAGCCAAGTCTTACGAGACTTGTTTGGCTTCGCTGATTTTGAGGGAGTAGAGCCGTCCCTCGAGAGCATCTCTTCGAACGCCTGCTGATCGAACTTTACGATCAGCATCTTCTGAGTACTCCCTACTTTGTCGGTATCGGATTGCATCACCACCTTCTCGTCAGAGGAAAAGGTAGTCGCCAGCAGAGTCGCCATTTTTGTGGATACACACAAAAAAGAAGAAGAAAATGATGTCTTTTCTTTTATTGACACAAGGCACCACAAATCGAGTACGCCTGAGAAATCCTGCGCTGAGAATCCCCGAGTACAAAAAAAGAATTCTACGGAATGGGACGATGGAGATCGAGCGGCAGTTGCTCCTTTACTCCATTGACACTCCGATTACAAAAGTGGGAGAAAACCTAAAAACATTGCTAACTCTCGGCTCACTGGCAAGAAGTGCAGCAATTTGGCTCTTAAAATGCTCTATGTTCTGTCTTTTGAAGAGGGATGAGGCCCCCCTTTTATAGTTGTTTTCGAGCTGGAATGATGTTATGCGCCCATATGAGGAAACACGTTGGTTCTTATGTGGGCGCATAGTCCTGTTGTGGGCGCATAGGATGTAGGCACATACAGGCTGCGAGATCGTGGGTTGGTCGTAGTGTTGACGTGGCCGCATGCTTCGGTGCACGACTACTCGTGGAGACTGACGTGGCCATGCGCTTCGGTGCACGTTTTGATCATGGCTTTGACTGAGTCAGGCTTAGGTGTATAGCCA
Organism: Iris pallida; assembly: GCA_029216955.1. Lineage (NCBI taxonomy): Eukaryota > Viridiplantae > Streptophyta > Magnoliopsida > Asparagales > Iridaceae > Iris > Iris pallida. Next base: position 10,908,323 of record JANAVB010020997.1, on the reverse strand, counting down.
TGTCTCAGGCTATGCACCCCCCTTTCAGGGGAGCTAGTCTTGGGCGCATGAAGCTTCACTGAGTGGGCTCATGGAGCTACACTGACTAGGCGCATGGAGCTACACTTGACTGGGCGCATGGAGCTTCACTGAGTGGGCGCATGGAGCTATACTGACTGGGCGCATGGAGTTACACTGACTTGGGCGCATGGAGCTATATTTGCTAAAAAAATTCATGCGTCTACAATGTGTCCAAGAGCCATGTCCAGCGAGTATGAGACTCGTGGCAGCAGGACACGCACCAAGTGTCATACGGGCATCCCTGTGTCCAAATGCGACACAAAAATGTGTCAAATCCTGCTCAGACCTAGGGAAACACAATCCACACACATAGGGCTATAATTTTAAGAAAATAGTTTGGTAAAACAGTTAAATCAATTCAGAAGAGGCATTTCACCAAACACTTTACACTACACTCCGACACGCCTCCGATACACGTACCAAATGGACACGAATCGAACCCAAACTCTGTCAATAGCTAGGGGGGCCCTATATGCATGCATTTATTGATAGAAATCAGGAATTGAAAGGGTTTAGATAGCATTACCTATTGAGAGTTGGGATGTCAATGAAATAACCCCTTCCAACGCTTCAACACCAAAATCCTATGGTCCAATGCCTCCAATCCTTGCTAGCTAGCCCCTAGAGACTTCTTCTTTACAAGAGGGATGCAATGAAACTGATTTGGTCCAATTTCGAGGTAATTTTAAGAAATAGGGCAAATTTGGGGAAGAACACAAACTAGGGTTAGGGTTTGCTACAAAGGAGGCAAGGAGGCTACATGATGACTTAAATAGGGGGTAAGAGGCTCTCTTGACCGGCCATATGAGGTGGGCTAGGGTTAGTCTAAGTTACAAAGGCCCATTACCTCTTCCTATGATGTAAAACATGTCCTTTAAGCTAAAGGTCCAAACTAGATCCTTAATTCAATTATCGAAATGGTCTTTAAGTCATTCCTAGCAAGATTAAAGTCTAAATACTAACTCAAACTAGTTAGCTAGGTCTCCATGGTCATGGTTAATCTCTAGGCCAAGTTGTTCTAAGGTCACACTAGCAAAAGCCAAAATTAAATTACACCAAATTAAATATTATAAAATAATCAAAAATTCATAATTACCAAAATATCCTTATTCTAGAAAGTGGCAGTGACAGGTTTGGGTAAACATTGGTAAGGTTTGGTGGTCCAACTTACAAGATATGTCAAGGTGATTATTAAAAGATTTATTACGTTTCCTAATATGGAAATCAATCTTTGGAATTAAATCTAATCGGTTTGACCACTCATGGCTGGACAAATATTGAATAATTCTAGTCTAAAACCATCCTATTAGCTTAGGGCAACTTATAAGATAGGTTCTACCAAAGCTTATTGGACAAGGATTGGACCAGTATGATTTATTGAACCGAAATAAGCTTCGAAAGTCTAATAATTGGACCTCATGTGTGATTTGAAAATAAATAGCACATGGAAAATCAATTGAATGGGACGCCATTGGCATGTGCGTAGTAGGCTCAAAGTAGGTAAAAACTGTATATTGGGTCAAAAAGTTTGGATCAGGTTTGAGCCTCAAATCGGAATTGAAAAATATATCGAATTTACGTCGAAGGCAAAAAATGACCATTTTGCCCAAAAATTGTATATGAAAAATATAGTGCAAGAAAATATCTTTGAGTGGGACATGATATACCAGAATTAATGTGGAATATATCTCATCCACAAAGAAATAGAAGAAATAATGTATCAAGGTATCACTGAATCAAGTATGAAATATCAATAAACAAATAGCTGGATGGAGACAAATCCACTACCAAGCAACTAACCATACTATAATGAAAATAAGTAGCAACTGAAGAGAATCTATCAAGAAAGAGATCAAACATGGTCGAAAGGTAAAATTTCCTTGATAGAAAATGATGAATCCTGTCCTGGTCATACTTGTGCAAAAAATCAAGATCGTCTACACCTGGAGTGATCACCAGGTCATCAGAAGAACGTAACGAGATACATAATATCATGCTATATAAACTTCAATAATAGATAAATAAATATGCAAAGGATTGACATGGTAAATAGACATGCAAAGGGTGTCCCTAACCATCTAATGTGAAATTTAGAAGACAACTTGAAGTATGGGAAGGTAAAGGATGACTCCCTATGAGCACCCGTAACTCAATAAACACACACACACACATGTACTATCAACTGACATAACTCGACGCTAGCGGCCCTCGTGACCCATCAGTCCACATAGCTTGAGGCTAGCTACCACCGCGACATTACTACCGTATTATGCAGTTACTATGACTTTTTGTATTGGTAGCCCATAGATCTCCATGCGGCTCAAGCTTTCCTGCGTCTTAACGTTTTATGCATGACTCTATGCTTCTTATTCAAGATATTCCAAATTAGCAATTTGAAAACTTTGACTGGGGTCTTGTAGAAGAATGGAAAAGATGGAGTTTATGCGGATCATCACTCCATGCGGCCAAGAGAAATCAAGCCGCAGAGGGAAGACTCTTGAAGATCCCCTGCGGCCAAGTGAAACTAAGCCGCAGAAGCAGTGCTCCTGGAGACCCTATGCAGCAAAGAAAACTTGAGCCGTAGAAGTAAGGCTCTCGAAGACCTCCTGCGGTTAAGTGGATTCAAGCCGCAGAGGGAAGGCTCTCGAAGGTCCCATGCGGCAAAAAAAAAATCAAGCTACAGAAGCAAGGCTTTCGAGGATCCCATGCGGCTAAGTAGAACCAAGCCGCAGAAGTAAGGCTCTTGAAGATCCCATGCAGCCAAACGGAGCCGAGCTGCAGAAGAAAGGTTCCTAAGGCCACTATACGGCCAAGACGGTTCAGGCTCTACTTTGTTGGGGGGATATATGGCAATTTGACCAGGTCCCAACTACCCGAATTTACAATAAAGAAATCTCAACAACCCCACCAGCTGGCAGCCCAAGATCAAGTCTTTTGTGTGCTGTTACAGACACGTGGCCACGTGGCTCTCTATGTGGCCCAAAATATGCTTTAGGTAGGAATCACTATAAATAGCAGGGTATCACACCCATGCTAAAGGTTGGCAATCAAAGGCTGGCAAAGTTCTTCAAGAGCAAAGACTGCGTCTGATAGTCCAAGGAGTAAGGCAGAGTTGCTACACTTTCCCGAGCCTCCATCGTCACCCCCGAAAATCAAAAATTTAAATAATTGTACTTAGATTGTTTTCTAGGATTTCTTTCAAGGCTTTCTTTTGTATAGCGAGTTTGCAACCAAGTTCAATTCATCTGTAATTTTTGTTCTTGATATTTTAATGGCAAACAATCATGACAACATCAAGTAAAGTAGTCTAGATCAAGAATATAAGTCCTAGCAAGTATGAAACGATCAGAGAATGTACTCGCCTGATATCCTGAATGACGGATGAGAATAGATGTTTGTACAGGAGTAACTTAGTCCTATTTAGAGCAACATAGGTTACAATGTATTCAAGTTATTATAAATGAAATTTATAATGCATTCTACATGGTTCTAGGTCATTCTAGCTCAAAGTTAACTCTTGGTCAACTATGGTCAACCTTTAGTCAAACTTGGTCAACATCTAAGACTAACTTGGTCATCTATCTAGGGTTTCGTCGAACTCTAGCCTATAAGTCATGATAGGACTATAGAGTCAATTTTTAGGATAAATCTATAAGTTAACCCACTAAACAACACTATATGCAAATACAACAATATATATATATATATATATATATATATATATACAGCTTCCGGAGCCCCTGAGTTCCCGCCTCCGTCTCCAGGCATTGCTAGGCATTCTTCCTTCCCAGCTGGTCCCCCCTCTCCTCCTATTCGAGCGGTTGCTTCTTCCGGATCCTCCCCTCCAGTCTCATTCGCCGACATGGTGAGGCCCGATCGCGCTAGCCAGCAGCGTTCGATCCTTCCGGATGTCCCGCTCCCTGAGATTGAATATCCCCCGCCCTCATAGGGACAACCCTTATCGATCCATTTCTCCGATACTGACCTGACCTCCCTGCACCATAGGTTTTTCTTTACCTTCATACTCCAATTCTCATCGGGATGCCCCAAACTGGCCAGAGTCCAAGAACACATTGTTAAATGGCGATTCAAATCAGTGTACAGAGTCGCTCCCTTGGATCCCAAAAAAATTCTATTGTATCTCTCTGCGGAAGTAGACGAAAGGATTTCTCTAATCCATTGCACCAGCAAGGTGGACTCCAAAACTATGACAGTAGTCAGATGGTCGCAGACCCTCAACCTTCGAGAAGACTCTTCCATAGTGGCAGCATGGGTTACACTACCCAACCCAACCTGATATGCTTCATCCCTGCGGCTCTCAAAAGGATTGTCAACTCGTTTGGTACTTTTGTGGCCATGGCAGAGGAAACCAGGAATCTCACCAGAACCAACTACGCTAGAGTCTGCATGGAACTAGACATCTCTAAAGAACTGCCCAAATCCATTAACATTGAACTAGGGAAGAAAACCTATATCCAACCCCTCAACTATAAAAACAATATCCTATTTTACAATCATTGTCACACCAGAGGACACCTCACCAAATTCTGCTTCAAAGCTCACCCAGAGTTGAGACAAAAAAATAAATCGGCCACAAGGACATAAACCCGTAGAAATAACAGCAGGAGTAGCCACAATCCAAACCATCCTCAAACTCACACCTCAGATTCGAAGATAGAACAGACATAACCCGGGCTGCCGTCTCTCCCCCCCCCCCACACACAAGGCATTTCTACCTCACCAAAATCCAACTCGATCTCCACCACTAATAGATTTGAAGCCCTGAGCATGACAGACATCACCAACTAAGAAGAAGCACAAGTAAATCCTTCCACTGCTGTCACCATACTTCAGCGCAGAGATCCAGCAGCTAGGTCTAAGACCACCATACCTCCCAGCAGATTGTCACTTATCACAACCAATGCTCCTACCACATAGGCTCAGAGTCCCAAGGGGGATCCAAAGCCATGTTTTACACAGATCCTGAGACCGTTATAACCACCCAACCAACCTCCCCAGACACCGGCATAGCCTCTCAACTCCCATTGGATTAAGAGAGCACAGACAGGCTCAGGCAAGCTGAGGAAGCAGGATTCTTGGATCCCGATAATCCCATGAGCGCCCTTGAGGATTCAGATGGATCCGAAGATGCAGCCACCTACACTCGGACAGAAGTCACCAGGAGCAGTCCAGCTATCCTCACAGAAACGTCATCAGATCCCCCTAGTAACAGCGTCAATAACACCAACAAACCTCACAAGAAGAAGAATAAGAACAAACAAGGACAGCATCCGGCAAGGACTACAAGGTTAGCCGCGAAGCTCCACAACCTAGATCCCCTTCCCCTCCTTAATGCTTAATATCCTTTTATGGAACGTGAGAGGGCTAGCGAATAAACCAATGTTGAACAGAATCATCAGCCTTTCGAAAACCCACCGAATCGATATCCTAGTGGTCATTGAACCCAAAATCCTTTAGAAAAGACTCAAAGACATCCAACTCAGTCTCGAATTCGCGGCGGCCATAGCCGGATGCCACGACATCTGGATCTTCTTCACTGCTGGTGTAAGTCCACTTCCCAAATTTTTAATTTTTTTAATTTTATTTGTTTATGATTAATTTTATGGTCATTGTGAGTCATGCCAAAGCTTGTAGGTGGGCTATGACCATATTAAGGTCATATTTCCTCTAGATAGCTTATATATGTATTATTTAGCTACTTTACATTTTTCTATAATTTTTGGATATTTTTAGGTATTTAATATTTAAGGTTTTATTATTTTTAAGGACTTTCATGAATTACTGTAAGGTCATACGGGGGTATTTCTAGACCAAATATTTTTATTTAGGCTTTAAATGACTAAAAATATTTTCTAAAATATTTTGGAATTTTTTTGGATCTTTTAGAATTTTTGGGAATTTTTATATAATTAAAACCTATAGAATTTATATTTTATAGGCTTTAGGAATTTACTGTGAGGGCACATGATGATATTTTGTGTTAAAATATTTTATTTAGATTTTAGACACTTAGAAATATTTTCTAGAATTTTTCTGGATTTTTCTGCAATTTATTTTGATTTATTTGGACTTAAAATAATTTTTAAATGATTTTCTGAATTAAATAAATAATTATCCAATAATCCACCCGGGGGGCCCACCTGTCGGCGCTGCTACAGTAACCGCCTTCCTCTTCTATATATATGCACTAGTCATAACCCGTGCCCATAGGGCACGGTTCATTTAAGGTATTCTCCCTCAAAATCTTGGACCCCCAATTTTAAACGAACAATAATAATTATGAGGCCCCCATAATTTTCTTTGGATTTCCCATAAAACTCCACTCTCAATAATGCTCATCCACAACCATTATGAGTGCAAACCCCACTCTTTGGATTCCCCATAAAACCCCACTATCAATAATGCTCATTCCCCATAAAACCCCACTCTCAATAATGTTCATCCACAACCATTATGAGTGCAAACCCCACTCTTTGGATTCCCCATAAAACCCCACAACCGTTGATTCACCAAGATTAAATCCCAACCACTCTTTATCTTGGCACAGTCAACCCTAGGATTCAAAAACCTTTGTGTTTTGTATAATAGATTGTATATTCACAAACCCTAATTAATTATAGCCTCCTCCTTTTGGAGTTTGATCCCGGTGATTCCCCGACTTCCCGAGGCGATTAGCGTCAACTCGGACCTCATTTTCACGTGCCGTTTTTTTATTGGAAGTGTATTGAGGTATAGTTTCTGAATATATAATTATTTTTCATAATTTCTGAACCTGAATTTCTGGAAAATTTGTAGAGTGTCGGTTGTCCAAAACTTGACACGTTTCGGTGTTTTCGAGATTCCGGAAGAATCAGAAATCGAAATCATAAACCGTTTGATGTTTCGAAAAGCTAACACAGAGCTCTACGAAACATATTTTTCTAGAAATTATTTCGTTCATTTAGTATTTTAGTTTTACTGTTGAACTCAGAATTGATCGGTTGATCACCGTTTTGGTCACGATTAGCCATAACGGCGATATCTTTTGACCAAAATATGATTTTGTGGCACGGTTAATTCCAGCATACTCGTGGCGCTGAAATCTACCAAGATGCACTTTCAAAATTTAGAGTTCACAACGTTTGACTAAAAAGTCAATAGCATGCCTCGATTTGCGTGCCATGGTTTCCAAAATTGAGAAACACGACTTTTGAAGGCCAAAATTGCATGTTTAGATTATATTCAGATTATTATTAGGTTAAATTAGGTTTTTGAGTGAATTATTCTGGAATTAATTATTATTAGATTAGTAACCCAATTAGCCACTATTCCATGAATTTAGAACTAGAACATTAGAATTGATTTATGGTTTTCGTGCACGGTTCGTGGTGCGATATGTGTTATAGGTTGACAGCTTCTAGATCGGCATTCCCTCATCCTCTACTTGTAGCTACGGTTTATGCAAGGATTCAGGCAAGTAAAGTATTGCATTTATGTTTTAGTTCATTATAACGTTTACTCTATAGTTTTCTTGTTTGATATTCCGTTGAGTCATTGCTTGATATTCCATTGAGACACGAATGTGACACTGTAGTTATCGCATCCTTCTTAGTGTATCATTGACTGTTATCGATTGCTAAAGAGTCGGGAGGGGAAATACTCGGTAAATACGTGAACAAACCTAATTACCATTACCGAATGATAGCTAAGTCATACACACCTACGTATGAGTTAGCCGTACCAATTACTGAATGATAGTCATCGTATGATATGCCATATTAGCCTAGCCGTTTATGTATTAGAAGGTATTTCATACACACATAGTGGTTCCTATCTTTTCCTTTACCTAGTCTATTATCTTGTTAAGTTCACATCTTGCTAGTTTACTTTTTGCCACTTTACATCTCGTTAGTTCACATCTTGCTAGTTCTAGTTCATATCCGGATAGTTCTTGCCTTGCTAGTTCTTTAATATTCTTTACATTCATGGTTTCTCATTGTTCTAACTTATTTTGGACTAACAACATTAATTGCAATATGGTTGTACTCTGCTCCTTTTCTGACTGGATCGTTGTTATAGGTGAGGTTGACGTGCCTACTCTTGCGCTATGGACCATACGAGGGAGAGATAGAGACTCGAAGGCTAAACCATAGAAGACTAATTAGTTGTGTGGTTGTTTTCTATAAATGTAAAAGCTTACATTCTTCTTCAAATGTAAAACTTTTATATTTTGTAAAGTTGATTTAGTTGTTGTGAATGAGCAGTTAGTGTTTATGAGCACTTTATTTATTGTGGGCTAGACAGCGTACTACCGTCGATACCGTAGCGTAGGCTGGGCTTGGACACGTACTCGTATCCCGAAAAATGGGTACGGGTCGTGACAAGTTTTTATGGTGGCCCATGCAGGTCAGTTTTCGCAAAAGATTACGAACTTGTAGTAGTACTTAAGTTATTCGTACTACTGCGAGCCTGCGACTAGGATGCTCATTCACAATTAGGTTTGATTTAATTTTATGAGAATGTATAGGACTAGGAGTCCCTTATTCAATTTGACCCTTGGATAGTTAAGATTGTTAAATAGGCCATGTGATTTAGCTAATAATTTATTGAAGTCTCGGTATGGATAAATCAAAGATTTTTTCTAAGAGAATATGTTATTTTGTTTTGACATATTGGTAGGATCCAAGGTGTGTAGACTATTCGCTTGGTAAGTTAGGCCTTCATAGAATTCAATTCCTAATTTAGATCATTTGTGCCATTTTATCTTATGCCTTCTCTAAACCTTATTTTATTTTCAAAACTATTTTGCGATCATTTTATTTTCAATTCCTAATCTTGGTTTAATTATCTATATATTAATTCAAGTCGTCTTCGTTCATTTTGTGATCGTTTTGTTTTCAAAACTGATACTTTTACTCAATGACAGATACTTATATTTTCTTATTATGATCGACTTATTTGAATTTATTGAAGTTCCTTTAAAATTCTTATGGATATAGTTGAAATAATTTTCGGTGACATACAATGGTAAGGCAGATGTGCACTGTCCCCATTTATTTGAATTATGGAGACTGCGGGTTCACTGCAGTCAGCAGCGCACTGGCGTGGCATGACCCCTAAGTTAAAATAATTTTAAGTATGCTTAGGTTGTCGAATATTACTAAAACTATATCCTATTTGTATTATTGATCTTTTGATTTATTATGCCAATATTGGGTAGAGTTGATAAAGTGTTCGATAACATATTATACTTGAGACATGAAACCAGGGGTTCACGGCAGCTAGATGTACACTGGCGAGGCATGGATTCTCGGTTAAATGACTTCGGATATACTTATGATTTTTGAATATCCTAGCAACTATATCCTTTATTGGCATACGACTATTAAAAAAAATTTCTTTCAAATTTATTTGATGTCTTATTTCATGTTACCACCTTCTCTACAACTAGTAGTTCTTTATTTCTTTCATATTTTTCTATTTTTGAATCGTCATATCTTAAACCTATTTTGATTTTCTTCCACTATATTTCTAAAACATATTTAGATTTTGATTCTATATGCCTGATCAATTTCGATCATTCATCACATTATTTTCTTGATTATATTCTTTGTCGTGCTTATTCATATCGATTGGTCATGTCATATTTTGATGATATTCTTGGTTGTGCCTATTTGTATCTTTTGAAATTTCGAGAATGAAATTTTTCTAAGGTGGGTAGATTTGTAAGCCCACTTCCCAAATTTTTAATTTTTTTAATTTTAATTGTTTATGATTAATTTTATGGTCATTGTGAGTCATGCCAAAGCTTGTAGGTGGGCTATGACCATATTAAGGTCATATGACCTCTAGATAGCTTATATATGTATTATTTAGCTACTTTACATTTTTCTGTAATTTTTGGATTTTTTAGGTATTTAATTTAAGGTTTTATTATTTTTAAGGACTTTCAGGATTTACTGTAAGGTCATATAGGGGTATTTCTAGACCAAATATTTTTATTTAGGCTCTAAATGACTAAAAATATTTTCTAGAATATTTTGGAATTTTTTTGGATCTTTTAGAATTTTTGAGAATTTTTATATAATTAAAACCTATAGAATTTATATTTTATAGGCTTTGGGAATTTACTGTGAGGGCACACGATAATATTTTGTGTTAAAATATTTTATTTAGATTTTAGACACTTAGAAATATTTTCTAGAATTTTCTAGAATTTTTCTGGATTTTTCTGCAATTTATTTTGATTTATTTGGACTTAAAATAATTTTTAAATGATTTTCTGAATTAAATAAATAATTACCCAATAATCCACCCGGGGGGCCCACCTGTCGACGCTGCTACAGTAACCGCCTCTCTCTCTCCTATATATATGCATTGTATATTCACAAACCCTAATTAATTATAGCCTCCTCCTTTTGGAGTTTGATCCCGGTGATTCCCTGATTTCCTGAGGCGATTGCCGTCAACTCGGACCTCATTTTTGCGTGTTGTTTTTTTTGTTGGAAGCGTATTGAGGTATAGTTTCTGAATATCTAATTATTTTTTTGTAATTTCTGAACCTGAATTTCTGGAAAATTTGTAGAGTGTCGGTTGTCCAAAACTTGACACGTTTTGGTGTTTTTGAGATTCCGGGAGAATCAGAAATCGAAATCATTAACCGTTTGAAGTTCGAAAAGCTAACACAGAGCTCTACGACATATAATTTTTCCAGAAATTATTTTGTTCATTTACTATTTTAGTTTTACTGTTGAACTCAGAATTGGTCGGTTGATCACCGTTTTGGTCACGATTAGCCATAACGGCGATATCTTTTGACCAAAATGTGATTTTGCGGCACGGTTAATTCCAGCATGCTCGTGGTACTAAAATCTACCAAGGTGCACTTTCAAAATCTAGAGTTCACAATGTTTGACTAAAAAGTCAATGAAATGTCTCGATTTGCGTGCCATGGTTTCCAAAATTGAGAAACACGACTTTTGAAGGCCAAAATTGCATATTTAGATTATATTCAGATTATTATTAGATTAAATTAGGTTTTTGAGTGAATTATTCTAGATTTAATTATTATTAGATTAGTAACCCAATTAGCCACTATTCTATGAATTTAGAACTAGAACATTAGAATTGATTTATGGTTTTCGTGCACGGTTCGTGGTGCGATATGTGTTATAGGTTGACAGCTTCTAGATCGGCATTCCCTCATCCTCTACTTGTGGCTACAGTTTGTGCAAGGATTCAGGCAAGTACAGTATTGCATTTATGTTTTAGTTCATTATAACGTTTACTCTATGGTTTTCTTGTTTGATATCCCGTTGAGTCATTGCTTGATATTCCATTGAGACACGAATGTGACACTATAGTTATCGTATCCTTCTTAGTGTATCATTGACTGTTATCGATTGTTAGGGAGTCGGGAGGGGAAATACTCGATAAATACGTGAACAAACCCAATTACCGTTACCGAATGATAGCTAAGTCATACACACCCACGTATGAGTTAGCCGTACCAATTACTGAATGATAGCCATCGTATGATGTGCCGTATTAGCCCAGTCGTTCACGTATTAGAAGGTATTTCATACACACATAGTGGTTCCTATCTTTTCCTTTACCTAGTCTATTATCTTGTTAAGTTCACATCTTGCTAGTTTACTTTTTGCCACTTTATATCTCGTTAGTTCACATCTTGCTAGTGCTAGTTCATATCCTGATAGTTCTTGCCTTGCTAGTTCTTTATATATTCTTTACCTTCATGGTTTCTCATTGTTCTAAATTATTTTGGACTAACAACATTAATTGCAATATGGTTGTACTCTACTCCTTTCCTGACTGGATCGTTGTTATAGGTGAGGTTGACGTGCCTACTCTTGCGCTATGGACCATACGAGGGGGAGATAGAGACTCGAAGGCTAAACCATAGAAGACTAGTTAGTTGTGTGGTAGTTTTCTATAAATGTAAAAGCTTACATTCTTCTTCAAATGTAAAACTTCTATATTTTGTAAAGTTGATTTAGTTGTTGTGAATGAGCAGTTAGTATTTATGATCACTTTATTTATTGTGGGCTAGACAGCGTACTACCGCCGATACCGTGGCGTAGGCTGGGCTTGGACACGCACTCGTATCCTAAAAAATGGGTACGGGTCGTGACAGCTGGAATTAAGTTCGGCCTCGTTCAGGACTCCAGACAGGCTCTCTCGTGCTGGGTGGAGCATCCGAAGCTGCGATCCCGAGCTCTTTTCTCCGCAGTCTACGGCAGCTGCGACATTCCTGAGCGTAGGCTACTCTGGGATCAACTGTTAGCCGCTCACCTTCCTTCCAACAACCTCTTGTGGATTTGCCTCAGCGACTTCAACACGATTTCTTGCAGCTCAGAGAAGTCTGGGGGACGCCCGCCCGCCCTCCCAGCCATGGAAGAATTCAACAACTTTATTTTCAATGCCCAACTCAATCATCTCTCCTTTTCCGGCAACGCTTTCACTTGGTGCAACATACAGGAAGGCCATCACCGACAATACTCCCGTCTCGATCGTGCTCTGATTAACGGTCTCTGGGCTGATATGGGCATCATATCCAACCTTTCTCACCTGAACTCCATGGAATCAGATCATTCCCCTCTCCTCATCGAGACCAGCAATAATTCCCAGTACATCAAAAAACTATTCCATTTTTTGAATTTCTGGAGACATCACCCTTAGTTCATTCCAGTCGTGACCGCTTCCTGGAGCTCCTCTGATGATCCCGACCCCCTGGTTAGAGTGGCGGCCAAACTTAGAGCTACCAGCAAGGCACTTTCCTCCTGGAGCAAGGCCGCGTTTGGCAACATCTTCTAGGCGATCAGTACTGCGAAGGATGATGTCCCCAGAGCGGAAACCCGGTACGCATTGGCTAACACTCCGGAGGTGCGGGCTTCGTTCAACCTTGCCAGAGCTATTCACAAGTGTCGCCTGAAGGTTGAGACGAAATTCTGGAAACAAAAAGCCAGACTAGCCTGGGACCTGGAAGGGGATCACAACTCTGGCTTCTTCCACGCGTGTGTCAAGGGGCGTATACAACAGCTCAATCTCCACCGCATCTTGGACGATAACGACATTCAGCTGCATGACCAAAAGAGCATTCAAAAGGCCGCTGCGTAGTTCTTCTCGTCCCTCTTCACCAAAGAGGTTATCGTCAAGGAAGACAAATTCCTCTCCAAGGTCCCCACCATCATCATCGATCAAGAGCTGAAGAATTCCTCTCCATGACCAGAAGAGCATTCAGTAGGCCGTTGCGCAGTCACGAAATCCATGGTTATGTGCTCCCACTTTCATTTCGGAATTGGCAAGGGCTGAAGAAGTCCAACTGGCCTCTGATGTTCAGCTTTAACCTGTTGGCAAACCAAACACCGTGAGACAAATCGGGCTATCTCCCTCTTCATGCCATTCCACCAAAAGTGCTGACGAATATCGCGGTACATCTTCGTACCTCTGGGATGAATGGAATACTGCGAGCTGTGAGCCTCTGCCATAATCTCCTGCCTGATATCTCCACTGGGCACACAAAGACGCTTCCCATGTCGAAGTGTACCGTCCTCATGGATACATAACTCTGGCCTTCGTCCTGCCTCGCACTCTGCTCTGAGCCACTGAAGCTTGGAATCTGCTGACTGTTCCATATGAATCCTCTCGACTATAGTGGACTGAACTTGCATACTGGCCATCAATGCCACACTGGTAGGAAGGATAACTTCTATATCCATCAATGCCACACTTCGGCTCTCCTGCTCAATGCGTCTGTAACGATGTTGGCCTTCCTGGGATGATACTGCAAGTTGACATCATAATCCACAAGTAGCTCTAGCCACCTTCTCTGACACATGTTAAGATCCTTCTGAGTGAAAACATACTTCAGGCTCTTATGGTCGGTGAAAATCTCCACCCTATCTCCGTACAAGTAGTGTCTCCACAACTTAAGTGCAAACACTACGGCTGCAAGCTCCAAGTCATGGGTCGGGTAATGCCTCTCATGATCATGAAGTTGTCGTAACGCATAAGCTATTACCTTTCCATTCTGCATCAGAACACATCCTAAACCTCTGCCTGAAGCATCACAATACACTGAGAATCCACCGGTTCCGTCTGGAAGCGTGAGAATGGGTGACATCATCAAGCCTCGCTTCAACTTCTCAAAAGAATCCTGGCACTCGGATGTACAAGCAAATCGCACATCCTTGCGGGTCAACAAGGTCAATGGCGCTGAAATTCGAGCAAAGTCTGAAACAAATCGCCGGTAGTAGCCGGCTAAGCTAAGGAAACTGTAAACTTCTGCAACTGTGCTGGATACTGGCCACGTCTTAATAGCCATGATTTTCTGGGGATCCACTTCCACTCCTCCTCTGGTGATGATATGACCCAAGTACGAAATGCGATCGAGCCAGAACTCACATTTACTAAACTTAGCATATAACTGGTGCTATCTAAGAATCTGAAGAACAACTCTGAGATGCTGCTCATGCTCCGCCTCACTCTTGCTGTAGACCAGGATGTCATCTAGGAACACAATCATGAACTGATCCAAGTAAGGCATGAAGATGCGATTCATGAGTTCCATGAACACGGACGGCACATTGGTTGCTCCAAATGGCATCACAAGAAACTTCCAATGTCCATACCGGGATCGAAATGCTATCTTCGGGATGCCCTGCTCTCTGACTCTGATCTGATGGTATCCTGACCGTAAGTCGATCTTCAAGAATACTGTTGCCCCCTTAAGTTTATCAAACAAGTCATCTATCCTCGGGAGAGGGTATATGTTCTTGATTGTCACTGAGTTCAAGGTATGATAATCTACACATAATCTGGATGTACCATCCTTCTTTTTCACAAGAAGCATCGGGGCTCCCCAAGGCGATCCACTAGCAAGAATTAATCCCTTGGTTCTGAGTTCATCAATCATCTTGTACAATATCTCTAACTCTCAGGGCGCCATCTTGTAGACTCTTTCTGACACTGGGGCTGATCCGGGAATCAAGTCGATAGTGAACTCGATCTCTCGCTCTGGCAGCATCCCTAGAAGCTCTTATATGAAAATATATGGAAACTCCTCGACTATTCGGGGAAACTGCACTAAGGCTACTGCCATCCGCAATGCTGGAGGAGAATATTCCACTTCGCCTCGGGAAAAGGAAAACTCTGGCTCGCTTGGGATGCTAAAAATAACCCTGTCAATGTGGCAGTCTATCCTAGAATACTGAACTCTCAACTTATCCATCCCTAGGACCACATCATAATCGGCCATCGGAAACTCTATCAATCTAGCGGAGAATTCTCTACCGCTAACTACGATCCGACACGAGGAAAACACTCTATCTACACCTACAAGTCCGTTACCAGTAAGTATATTGAGCCTTACTGATAATGACACGGGCTTCAGTCCTATCCGTGTCACAAATCGTGTAGACATAAATGAATACGAGGCACCAGAATCAAATAATACTGAAGTTGGAAAGGTGTTGACGGGTATAGTACCTGCCACTACCTCTCCTGGTGCCAATCCTTCTTCTTCCATGGTCAAAGCCAGCACTTGACCATGCCCTCTGGGTATGGATCCCTTCTACCGAAAACTTCTCTGCCTGCTCTGGATCAGGGCTTGGGCTTGGGCATACTGCTGCGGTCACTGCCGCTGGAATGCCTGGGCCTGCGTCGGCAATGGCCTCGGGAATAGGTACTGCTACTGCTGCTGGACTGGTCCTCTAACTGAAGGACTAGAGAAGGCTGATGAACTCCCCCTGTTCGGGCAGTTCCCAACCCTGTGGTTCGGGGAACCACAAACCAAGCACAACCCCTGTGCTCTGTAACACTCCGATACCACATGCCATGGCTTTCCGCAGTGTGAACATCCCACTACGAAAGACTGCTTCTACTTCTGTTGCTGAGGGTGCGTCGGGGTTGAATGCTGAACCGACGTCACTAAGGTCGCCCGCCTCGGAGCTCCAAGGGTCAAAGCCCTAGCTGCCGGGGCTGGTGCTGAAGACTGATTTATCTGGCCGTGGCATCGCTTCCGACCTCCGGTCCTATCCACGATCCTCTGGGAGGTATACTCATTCCTCCGGGCTGCTCTCAATACCGCATCAAAAGTCTGATGCTCAAACTGGTCCACGGCTAATAAAATCTCTAGATGGAGCCCCTGCTAGAACCGCTGGGCTCTATCGAACTCGGTCGCTACTAAGGTGGGAGCAAACCGACTGAGTCTCGAAAACTCACCCGCATATCCATCGACCGTCCTGCCCATCTGCTTCAGATTGGTGAACCTCGTTTGTAGATCATACCGAGCTACAGCAACGAAGTACTTGGTATGGAATCTCTCCCTGAATATTGCCCAAGCAATAGGTGCCACTAATCCAACGGCCTACGATGCCCACCAGCTGCGGGAAAGATCCAATAGCTGCAGGCGTACTACGGCCACCTTCTCGCCTTCCGGAGTCATGGCTGCTTCTAGAATCACCTCTGTGTCCTGAAGCCATATATCTGCGGTAATAGCATCCTCGTTGCCGTCGAAGAAGGGAGGGTTCAAGCGCTTGAAGCTGTTGGCTGCGTTGTTACCCTGATGACCTCCTCTGGTCAGAGCATCTGTCACTGCCTGGTGCAAGGCATCTCCTCGACGATCTTGGAAAGCTATCAAGGTCCTGATGAGTCCCACCAAAGTTCCATCATCAGGTTCTGCAGGCTAAACGGACTGAACTGGTGGCTCTTGACCCCCAGTAGACACGACTCTGGAAGCTGCTCCTGAATGCTGGGCTTGATCTCCAGGTTGTTGCTGATCCACGGGAGGTGCTCCGCCTCGCTGATCGGTAGGGCCAGGTACAATGCCGCTGAAGAAGACGACATAGGGAACAATAAGGAAGGGCCAGGACAGATCAAAGATACAAGCATGTGATCAGGACAAGAATTTTAGGGATTCAGAGGATACGAATAGAGATCAAGGGCGAGTACTGATTGAGACATCTATTCGGTAAACCCTTACATATCTTGATTTACAAGACCTGTATGGGCCACCACTTAAACCATGTCACGTACCAGAACCAAAATACTGGAGAGCGGGGGCATACATAGCCAGCTACGTATAATGAAACGAAATCCATCTCACTATACGGTCACGGTTGTCTAGATATATAAGGGTTTAACTACAATCCATCAGTCTCCTATGGTCTATAACAAGCCTAAATGTCTCAATCTCAAGCAAGTAAAGTTACAAGATGCAAGATCACCAAATATACAATAGTAAGGCGTCCTAAACATTACATATTCAGCTGATCATGAAGCTAGTCGTTACAAACGAGAGGACTAGCAAGAGTTTAGTCATACATGATCAACCCTAGGATTTGCCAATCATGTTACAGCCCGTAGGCAGACAGTAAATAAATGTGCAACCGAGCTAACACGTGCTCATCGGCTAAACGCCTCAAAAGAATAAGTTTACAATAAAGTGGAAGAACAAAAGAAACCCACTCGTTGCCACGGTTATGCCGGGTGGTCACCAACTGGCTGGATGACAGGTAGATCCTCTGGTGCTGCTCCGATATCTGGCCATACAAAACCAGCTGGGTCAGACCCCAGAAAGAGCAAGTGCCACAAAGGAGGCTTCACTTAGGAACTAAAACCAGCATATCATAAATGAATAGTAAAGATAATTAAAAAATATTGATAATAACCGAGATAACAATAATAAATTGAGCATGAGGAAACCATTCAGGTAGCCAGACTGCAACCCTTAAACCAAACAAGGATCGAGGTTACAATCCTTCACCTGAATCGAAACCCGCCTCAATTACGGTTCATAAGGTAATAAGACAATAAATGAAGAGGGGACACAGAACCGCTCCGGAAGCCAGGTTACAACCCTTAAACCAAACAATGACAGGGGTTGTAACCCTTCGCCTGAACAGAACTGGACCCCTGATCTTTATTGTTAAGGCCAGGATAAATAATCATGCTATTGAAATAAGGTAAAATATGACGAGCATGGCATGGGGCACAATAAGACAATAAACGAAGAGAGGACACAGAACCGCTCCGGGTGCCTGGTTACAACCCTTAAACCAAATAAGGACCGAGGTTGTAACCCTTCGCCTGAACAGAACTGGACCCCTGATCGTTATTGTTAAGGCAAGCATAAGTAATCATGTCATGTCATAATCTTGTACAGGATCAAGACAAGACTAAGCTGTGCTAGACTCCATCCAATCAATCATGGCCAAGTAAGGAGTACGGCTTGATACTGTAACTAACTAGGGTTACCACAGGCCTAGTTACTAGCAAATGTAATGAGATTATCCCAACAGCTACAAGCACTGTAGACCATCCAGGTTATCCAGGTCGAATGTTTGTTTATGAAGGGTGCACCACATGACTGTGTGATGGAATTGTGCCCTACTCATCGGTAGGCTACAAGTCCGTTAGTGCGCCCAGATAACAGGATTGCCTGTAGCTGGGAAATCTCTTCATGACTATTGGATTATTCTAGTTTATTAGCCTTAGTCAATTGCAGTAGGTATTCCTGACCGTGGTACTCAGGGATCCCTATCCTAGACATGATGCAAGACAATACTGGTTTATTTGTACAAACACAATCGCCCATGGTGTCCAGGTCATTCTTACTTGTCATGTCAGGCTGGCTGTCATAACAGCATATCATGTCAGATTTACTTGTCAAGAGTGCGCCATGACGGGCCACTATCGTGCTTATGAAACATATCAGAACTAACATGGCATAAGCATAATTAAGATATTTTAATATAATAAAAATAATAAAAGGACAAGACTGTGGAAGGAGCCACGCGGCTAAGAAAATTGAGTTCATATGGCTAAGAGATCGGATCTCATGCGGCTCGGGATTCAGAAGTTCATGCGGCTGAGAAGGAGTGGGCGCATGCGGCTAGGGAGTGCAGGGCGCATGCGGCTGGGAAGGCGTGAGCTTATGCGGCTAAGGGAACGGGTCATATGTGGCTGAGCAAGGAGAACGACTCATGCGGTAGCAGGAAAGAAGGGGGCTCATGCGGCCGAGAAGTGTTTGGGTCTCATACGGCAAAAAGGACCCAAGCTTATGTGGCAAGTTTAATGCGAGCGTATGCGGCTGCAAATCAATAAGGCCATGCGGCTAGTCAGGCCAAGGCCTTATGCGGCTGCAAAAAGACGGGTCTTATGCGGCTGCAAAACAGAGCCTTATGCGGCCGGAGGGTCCCATGGCCTATGCGGCTGAATGGAACAAGTCTATATGGCTGGATTATCCAAGGCCACATGCGGCTTCGGGGGAAACGGGTCATATGCGGCTGCGGGTGATCAGGTTCATGCGGCTGGAAATGCCACGCTGCCTTTATTGCCCTACGGCCGAGATGAATGATTTATGCGACTGATAGAACGGAAGTTCATACGGCTATGAAAAAAAGGAGTCTCATGCGGCTAGCAAGGAGCCCATGGTCTTATGCGGCTGAGAAATCTTGCCACATGGAAGTCCATGCGGTCAAGTACAGCCATACGGCCAGGATAGGCTATGCGGCCATGAATTGCCATGCGGCTGCACAGTTCTTCTTCTCCACTGTATCCGAGAAGAAGAGTCATGGACTCCCTTCTTCAAAGCTTCATAAATCCATCATCCCAAGTCCTAATCCGAACTTCCTTAGGTCAAAATGGGGCAGAACGAAATTATCTACAACATAAAAACATCAAAACTTGGAAATAACAATGTTAAGTAGATCAAACCCAAGAAATCCAAAAATATTATAAACTTAGATCTACACAAATTAATCCATGAAAATTTAGAAATGCTAAGTATTAAAGTGTGTTAGAATCTCGCGAGGAAGAGAATGGAATAATAAAAACGGAGTTCCTCCATAAAGCAAGCTGTACTTGCCTAAGCTCTCTTTCTGGTAGGTGGAGAGTAATGGTAGGGGAAGAAGAGTAATAAAGAGAGAGAAAGAGTTGGGCTAATAAATGGGGATGGTGGTGGTAGGTAGGGGTTCTCTCCTTGGTTCATGATGAACTAATAATCAACCCAAGCCGAACCAAGCCAACCCAAACAAGCCGAACCAAGCCAGGAGACATGCAATACGAATCAAGCTACGTACATGTATTCCAGAATACATAATACGAACTATAGGTATTACATCTAGTGACATCGAATCGGTAGAGGTTGTCCACAAAATGCTGGAGAGATACGCCAAATGCTCTGGTCAGCATGTCAACAACAACAAAAGCATCATCTACACTCACCACAAAGCAGGCAGGATCCACTCCAACAGGCTCTCTAACCTGACTTCATTCGCCACAGCGTACCCTCCTTTCTTTTACTTAGGTTGCCCGTTAGTGTACGGCAAGTCCAACCCTAGCATTTTTGAGTCCCTTGTGAGCTCTATCAGAAAGAAAATCGAGGGTTGGCACAACGCCATACTTTCTTCCAACGAAAATCTGATTCTGATTCGGCATGTTCTCTCCTCTGTTCCCATTTACACCATGGCAGTATGCAGACCCCCACGAAGGTTATCACATCGATCGAATCCCTCTTCGCCAGATTCTTTTGAGGGAACAGCCACAGCGAAGACAAACACCACTGGGCTAGTTGGATCACCATGGCCATACCAACCAAGGAGGGTGGGTTGGGGATTAGTAGATTGGAGCACTTAGTGGATGCATGTTCCATGAAGTTATGGTGGAAGCTGCGCACGAACAACTCTCTCTGGTCCATGTTCATGAAGGCAAGATACTTCAGATTCTCTCACCCGACGACTGCATTAGTGAACAACAGATCCTCAGCCACCTGGCACCGCATATCTCGCGGTAAAGAGCTAGCCGAACCCCTTATCCGTCTACAGCTGGGCAACGGTCACGCTTCGATGAGCTTCGAGCGTTGGCTGGGAGACGAGCTTCCCGCCGCTCACAACCCCCACATCGGGGAGATCTGTGAATTATAGATTTACAGATTTCTAACGAGCCAGACTCACTGTAGTGCGAGATAGGCTCGGTGAGGAAGCGGCCGACAGACTCGCTGTCGCACATTTACAGATTTTTAACGAGCCAGACTCTCTGTAGTGGACCCCGAATCCTAACGATGCTTTCTCGCTAGCATCTGCCAGGATCATCGCTAAAGGGACTAGTACTCCGTCTCCTTTTATTGTCCCTTACTGGTAATCATGCATCCCCATCAAATGGTCGATCCTGGTCTGGCGAGCTCAGAGAAGGAAACTCCCCACTGACGACTCTATCGTCTCCTTCGGCTACAGCCTTGCATCGAGATGTCACTACTGTGTATCCCCTTAAGAAGAGACGGTAGAGCACGTCCTCCTTTCTGGCGACTAGGCATCGCAGCTGTGGACTAGCCTCAACTCAAGGTGCAGACAGAATCATACTCCCGGGGGCTTCAACGATCTTCTGGACAGCTGGGAAAGCTCCTACGGGTGTCAGATCGTCGCAACCGTCGGTATTTAGAATTTATTGAAGAATCGGAACAAGTTCAGGTACAAGGGACGCCAATTTCTCCCTCAACAACTGATTAGCGAAGTCTTGCGTCATATCAGAAGAGTTCGGAGGCGCTGCTCTCACTCCGAGGACAGCTTTTGGGTAACCTTGGATTAGTCGCCTCCGGCGCAGTTTTTTATTTCTGCTCTTTGCCCTTTTGTACTTTCTTCCTTCTTTTCTAGCGCATGGCGCTTTCACTTGTATAAGCATCGGCATTTTGCGCCTTATACATCAATAAAATTCCCCTTCTTCCAATATATATATTTATATATTTTTTTTTATACATCAATATATATATATATATATATATATATATATATATATATTTTATATATATATATATATATATATATATATATATATATATATATATATATATATATATATATTTCCAGCTCAGATCGTGGCCATTTTTCGTCAGTCCTCCGACGTTGTGGATGCCCCGCATCGCACAGGCCAGGCTCATCATCGCCCCAATATATATATATATATACATATAAATATATATATATATATATATAGTCTATACTAACATAGATATAAAGTAGACATACCATATATATATACACCGTATACTCTATATATATGTCATAGTCTATATACTTACCTATATAACTATCCTTATATAGCTCAACTCATATATATATATATATGAGTTGAGCTATATGAGTTGAGCTATATATATATATGTATATATATATATATATATATTTTATAACTATCCTTATATATATATATATATATATATATATATATATATATATATATATATATATATATATATATATATATATATATATATATATATATATATATATATATATATATATATATATATATATATATATTTAACATACACTACACTATATACAAAACCTACTAACCCTACTTAGTTAGATTACCCTCTTAATATAACACGTACCTATATATATGGATACTTATATATATATATATATATATATATATATATATATATATATATATATATATATATATATATATATATATATATATATATATATATATACCTTCAAGTACCACACACTCATATCTATATATCTAACCATATATATATACCATATGTATCAGTCAATACTATCATCTAACAACAACTCACACTATTCATAATCTGAGAACAATTCTAACCTAAACTAAACTCAGGAATTTCCAAACCTCAAACCCAAAATGGGCAAAAAACCCCAATCCTATACTCTCATCAATATATCCACTAGCCTACATGAGGTAACCCTCAACTTTCAAGTGTTGCTACTGCTGCGGCTTCCTTGCCATCTGCTGCTGCTATGCAAGGCTACTGTTGCCTTTGCTGCAGGTGCTACTACTAATGCCACTGCTACTATTGCAAGTCAAATGCTAAGCAAATGCCAAGCAAAACTTTGAAAGCAAGCCAACCTCTATTACTATCCCTAGTCCCAAACTCTCTCTCTCTCTCTCTATATATATATATATATATATATATAAAATATATATATATATATATATATATATATATATATACATGTAACCAATCCTAACCCTCATATATATATCTATCAATATATATCTCATAGACACATACATATATCCAATTCTCCCAACTGTTATATAATGCAAAAATCAACTCAATTAAGAAGAACAATAAGCTCCTACCTCCTAGCACTCAGAAAATCTGAGTTCAACTCCAACTCAGGTCCAAAGGTACCAACATCTTCTTAACCACTTATACCAATATATATATCAACTCACAAGTATACCTATATCCAAACCCAAGTTCATCCAAACCCATCTCAACATGTACAATCCAAATCTGGAACCAACTCACAGTAGATATAAAGATACACACACACACACACACACACACACACACACACACACACACATATATATATATATATATATATATATATATATATATATATATATATATATATATATATATATATATACAACATAACTATAATACAACACAAACCTTATATAACATGTATCAACTGGAGGCAACAAACCCTAACTCAATACTCAGGAAATGGAAAACCTTCCCCAAACTCAAGTATCAGCCAACATACACATCCCAACTCTCATAAACATTCTCAACTCGAACACAATAGTAAACCCCAATCAATACCAAAAATTGGAAATATGAAGAGGGGAGAGTGTCTACACAAGTGTCAACAAAGGAGGGTGTCACTGGTGTCCATACAGTGTCAAGATTGTGTCCAACAAGTGTCAAAACCAAGTATCAGAAAACCGTATACAGCAAGGCTCGTGCACGTGTGTCGAGCCCCCTAGGACTCGCTGTGTCCAATAAGAAGTCCCGTGCTCATGTCGGTAGCTAGGGTAGGTTTAGGGCTACGTGTCCAAGTGTCTGCTAGGTGTCCAGGATGTGTCGTGTCCGAGAACGAACAATGTATCAGTGGATCGAACTCACGCATGCACAGTCAGAGCAAAACCCATATGAGAACGATTTTTTTTGTGAGCACGTTGACAGAGGTTACCCCCATGTATCCACCAAGATTTATGTGTATGGACACACACAAAAAACAAGAAGAAAATGCTATCTTTTTTTTATTGGCGCAAGGCACCACAAATCGAGTACCCCTGAGAGATCCTGTGCTGAGGATCCCCGAGTACAAAGAAAAGAATTTTGGGGAATAGGACGATAAAGATCGAGCGGCAGTTGCTCCTTTGCTTCGTTGACACTCCGATTACAAAAGTGGGAGAAGACCTAAGAAAATTGCTAACTCTCGGCTCACTGGCAAGAAGTGCAGCAATTTGGCTCTTGAAAATGCTCTCCGTTCTGTCTTTTGAAGAGGGATGAGGCCCCCCTTTTATAGTTGTTCTCGAGCTGGAATAATGTTATGCACCCACATGAGAAAATACGCTGGTTCTTATGTGGACGCATAGTCCTGCTTTGGGCGCATAGGATGTAGGCGCATACAGGCTGCGAGATCGTGGGTTGGTCATGGTGTTGACGTGGCCGCATGCTTCGGTGCACGACTGCTCATAGAGACTGATGTGGCCGTGCACTTTGGTACATATTTTGATCATGGCTTTGACTGAGTCAGGCTTAGGCGCATAGCCATGTCTCAGGCTACACACCCCCCTTTCGGGGGAGCTAGTTTTGGGCGCATGAAGATTCACAGAGTGGGCACATGGAGCTACACTGACTGGGCGTATGGAGCTACACTGACTTGGGCGCATGGAGTTACACTGACTTGGGCGCATGGAGCTATATTTGCTAATTTTTTATGCTTTTATAGGACCCCCTTCAAAGTTTTTGATACTTGAACAAGTTCGAAATACTTTGAAAGAAGCATGGATCGTCCTCTCGCGAGGCAATGGGCGTATAGCACGACCCTCTCTTTTGGCGCATAGTATTTGGCCAGACTGTCAAAGAAATACGACTGTTAAGATTTTCCTCAAAATCTGAACTGACAGATTCATCGGAACAGAATTTGAAGCAGTCCATCCTTTATACGTCGTCCACATCAGCAAGAGACAGTCGCATAGCATGTAGAGAGCTGATCCTTCACGTAGGCGCATAGGCTGTAGTGGGATCATACACCACAATGGGCGCATACAGCACGAGGGCGCATAGGAAGTGGCCTGTACCTATAAATAGGCCCTTTAGGAGAGAGAAAGTTCATTATTCCTTTTTTTTGAATTTTTCAGAAAACTTTTCGTCTTCTTTCTTTGAGAACCATATCTCCCAAGGCCTCCAAGAGATCCGCGAAGGGCAAGGGGGCTGCGTCGAATGGCTCTCCTCCTGCGGCAGAGTCCTCGGCAGTCCAGGACCAGATTCTGGGTGAGGGTATGCTTCAAAAAACAAAGTCTCGAGCGTTAATTTGCGAAGATCGGACTTCTCTTCTGCCTGGGCGCTTGCACCTAAGGCAACATACTTCTATGAGCATTACTATACGCCCACAGAAGTTATACGCCAACACTGTGGTGTGCTATACGCCCACGTGTTGCCTTGTTATGTGCCCTCTAAACAGTGGCATGTTTATGTGCTCGCGTACTGTCCAAGTGTTATGCGTCCACATGTCTTGCTTTGGGCGCATATCCCTTTGGGAGCATAGCCCTTTGGACGCATAGGAGTCTTCAAGACTTACTTTTTTCTGCAGTTTTCTGAGTCTGACTTTCTTTCTGCCCCTTTTCATATTCTGTAGGGATCTGGCTAGCAAATTTCTCCAGGACTGG
Organism: Iris pallida; assembly: GCA_029216955.1. Taxonomy (NCBI): domain Eukaryota; kingdom Viridiplantae; phylum Streptophyta; class Magnoliopsida; order Asparagales; family Iridaceae; genus Iris; species Iris pallida. The sequence continues at coordinate 10,882,577 of JANAVB010020997.1, read as the reverse complement.
TATCGGTTATTTTGGGCATGGTGTAGATACGACACTTGACACCCACATCAGAGAGCTCAGGACTCTTCGTATTTTGGAAGGGTTTTCTTCAGATGGTAGGAAGAACCTTTATACATCGAAGAGTCGGACGGTAGTTGGGCATTACCGTAAAAGTTCTGCTTTTACGGTTCTTCAAGTAGGCAAAAGCAACACCAGAGATGTTGTTTTGAAGGTATGGTCTCTTGAAGAAATAGGCCCACGACGTCCGCCATATGGAGGAGAGGAGATCACCATTTATAGATGTTTTAGCATGCTATATCTGCCCTCCTCCGTGTAGCTTCTCGAAGGTTCAACAGCCTTGTTTGCTTGCTCAACAGTAAAACATGACCTCCTTCGACGAAAGCGTGGTGCTGCCAGGCTGACCAAGCTATGTATTGCTGATGAGTAGCAGATTCTCCTTTATTTTGGACATCAATGTAATCTTTTACTTCTTATCCGGATGAAGAGATGAAGAACCTTCTGTTTTGCTCACGAGATGTAGTCCTGTGAATGTAACTAATTTTGAATAAACAGAATACATTCGCTCCACTCTTTGCTTGTGATATCTGTGGTGCTTGTTTTTAGAGAGCCAAATACCGCATTTGTGTAGACGGTATCCCGCTGGAGAATTTTTGATGTGGACCTATTGCCCTTTTATGCATCCGAAAATGCGAGCAAATAGATTGGAGACAAAACCTGACAGCGGTAACATGGTCGTGATATATTTTGTGATCTTGACACCAATTTTTTTTATCCCGGGTTGGGTATGAGTGTCGAGTCAGAAGACTATCGGTATCAAAGGTAATATGGACGTGACACATGATAATCAGAGTGATTTTTGGTGGAATGGATTTTTTTGTCAAGTATCCTTTCCTGGAGCGGGAGAGACTTTCCAAGCTTTTACTCCGACGACCTCCACCGAAGATGAGTAGATGGCTTAGGAAGTCGTCAGAGCTTTCTACTCGGTGCTGAGGGTGAAGCTTCCTAGAGTCTTGAATTGGAACGCTGCCTTCGGCCTTGTGAAGGCTGTCGTCGAATGTCAGGTAGCGGCCCTCGAGAGCATAGCCAGCTATGAGGAGCGGGCCAACACTCTGAGGAAAGTTTTGAACGACCTGGAGGGTCAGGTAGCCAGGTTCTGTGATGCCAAACTGCGGAGCCCGACGTCACTGTTCCGCGCAGAGGACCAGGCCTTGATGACAGCTCTTGCGGAGGAGAAGGCTACCTTCCAGGCAAGGAAGGATGCCCTTGTTCAGGAGATTGGCGAGCTGGTTGACCAGTACGGCCAGTTCAACGCTACAAGTGAGGCACGTGCTGCTTCGAAGAACAGGCTGGCTGCACAGATTACTGAGAGGCATAATTACATTACGTAGATCAGAAACGAGATAGCCCAGCTGGAAGATGACTTGAGGGCGGCGACATCTGAATAGGAGGATTACTTGTCCCAGGCTGCCATGACTGCCACCACTTCTGCCCGTTTAGAAGAGCAGCTGGCAAAGTTGGAGGGGGAGCATCATAGTCTGATCCTCTTTGAAGATAAAGCCGCTCGTCAAGAAGAGGCACAACATCGAGCTGCTGTGAAATCTAAAGCCGAGATTGCAGTTCTGATGGACAACATAAACCGCCTGTGTATCACGTAGATCTTTGTAACTCTTTTTTTTGGCCGTCACGGCTCTTGTACCTTTTTTTCATCTTTTGATAGACGTTTAAGTTCAAAATAAAAAATCCCTTTTTTTTGAAGTGAATGTGGTTTTGTGAAATGTCGATGCTAGAGGTAATATGGACGTAGCAAGGACATTTCTGGTGGGTATTTTGCTGAAGAATTTTTGATGTGGTCCTATTATCCGTTTTATATTTGAATGATTCGAATATAGATAATAAGTTGAATGAAGCTGCTAGTAGAGATAATATAGGCGTAATAGCAGAGGATGTTCTATATCTGACCAGAGGTAATATGGACGTGGAAAGATATATAGCATTAGGGAGGAGTGGATAGTTCAGAGGTAGTATGGTTATGACTATTTTTGATGAATGCTTTGCTCAGAGGTTATACGGACGTGGCAAAACTTTTAATCATTCCGCTGGGAAAATAATTATCGGAAAACAATTCAGAGGTAATAGGGACGTGATTTGTTTTCATCAAACCGAGTTTGGACAGAGTCAAAAATACAAATGATTCCACTGGAGAAATATTTAGAGGACCTATTATCTAGGGCGTATTCAAGACTCTTGAAATACGGATAATAGTTGCAGAGTTTTTTTTGAATCATATAAACATCGTATTGTACATTTACATGACTGAACATATGCGAACATTATGTAAAAGAGGTTACACATAGTATTTCTTCAGGAACTTGCCATTGATAGGCATCATGAGCAAGTCACCATCAGGCTTGGTCAGCCGGTACGCACCGTTAGAATATACTGATTCTATGATGAAAGGACCTTCTCATTTAGGCTGGAATTTCCTTTTTGTTTTGTGCGTCATGACCATCGGTCTTCTCACTGCTAGGACCAGATCACCGACTTGGAAGATCCTTTCCTTCACCTTTTTATTGAAAGCTCTGGAAAGGTGTGCTTGGTATAGCTCAATACGCTGTTAAGCTAATAAGAATTTTTTGTCTAGCGCTTTGATCTCTTGGAGTTGCAGACGGTTGCTCTCTTCAGTAGTCAGCTCGTTGGCTAGGGCTACCCGAAGGAAAGGGATCTGGATTTCTAGGGGAAGAACTGCTTCGCTCCCATAAACCAGAGAGAATGGCGTACCGCCTGTTGGAGTCCGGACTGTTGTGCGATAGGCCTATAGACATTCACCGAGCTTCTCGTTCCAATCGCGCTTGTTTGAAGACACAAACTTCTTGTGAAGTTTTATGATAGTTTTGTTGAAGGCTTCTGCTAGCCCGTTAGATGCTGGATTGTAGGCAATAGAGGCTACGTTCTGGATTCAATTCTTATCGCAGAACTGATAAAATGCATGGCTGGCGAACTGCGGACCAATATTATGGATGATCAAGCGAGGTAGGCTGAAGGGGTAGATGTCGTGATGTTTGATAAAACTGATCACGTTTGATGTCTTCACTTCGGTGAGCGGTATAGCTTCCGTCTATTTAGAGAAATAATCGGTTATAGCGAGGATGAACTGATGTCCTTTGGAGGATGGCGGGATGATTGGTCATATGACGTTCATGCCCCAGGCTTCAAATGGCCAAGATGCTGCCATCGGGTGTAGAAACTCCGAAGGTTGATAAATAAAATTGGCATGGAACTGGCAAACTTTACACTTCTTTGCATATTCAACAGCATCCGCTATCATTGTAGGCCAGTAATAACCCATTCGTTTGAGGCGATCTTGTAATTTGGGGCCTGCTTGATGTGCACCACAAACTCCATCGTGAGCCTCCTGGAGTGCATGCTTGGCTTCTGTGTCTGATAAGCATCGTAACAGTAGCCCGTCATAAGAGCATCGGTACAATATCTTGGTAGCTGTGTTATAGTAAAATCTGAGGATCGCCTTTGGATGGATACTGCTTCCTTCGGGTCCACGAGAAGGATTCCATAGACAGCGTAGTCTATGAAGAGAAATCTCCAGTCTTTAGCATCGATGTTTGTTTCCGCTGCGTAACTGTGATGAATATGCAAGGCATCTTTCATACAGAATAGTTCTCGACCAGACATTGTGATCGACTGCTGAGTATTGGTTGGAACGTTCAAGGAAGCAGCGAGACCGGATAGAGCATCTGCTTCTATATTCTGTAGTCGAGGTACGTGCTCGATGAAGAATCCAGCGAAAGTAGACGCCAGCTCGATTGTTGCTCTGTAGTAGGGAATAAGATCTTCGTGGCAAACTTCATAATCCCCTCGGACTTGACTAACTATTAGCTTAGAATCACCGTAAGCCTCTAGATAGTCAAATCGCAGTTGCTTCGCCAGTTGCAGGTCGATTAATAGGGCATTATATTCTGCCACGTTGTTGGTGAATGGTTCCACAAGAGAATACACACGATGTATAACCAAATGATCAGGTGACACAAGCACGACACCTACTCCAGCCACGATATTTCCTTTAGGTCCTGTTCTTGATGCGCCGTCAAAGAACATTCACCAAATGGGGATTTCTTCAGTTGCAGTGTTAGACTCCACCACTTCGTCGGGAATTTCGTCGTAGAGTTTGGACGACTCCGGCACCGAATGAGCTGCTAGGAAATCAGCGAATGCTTCACCTTTTACTACCCTCTGAGGAACGAAGATCATATCGTACGGAGTCAACAGCATTGTCCATGTAGCTAAACGAAAATTGAGAGAGCCCAGTTTAGTCATGAGTATTCTGAGAGGGTTGACTTTATATATAATATGGATAGTCTGCCCAGACACACAATGGTGTGTCTTCTGGATGGAAATACTAGTGCAAGGCATTCCTTCTCCACCGGTGTGTATCTATGCTCGACACCCAGCATTGTGTGGCTGAGGTAGTAGATTGCTTGTTCATGGTCGCCTTCGTTCTTCTGGGCTAAGAGGGCACCAAGAGAATGATCCATAGCGCAAACATATAGTAAGAAGGGCTTCCCCATTATTGGAGCTACCAATACTGAAGGGCTTGTAAGATACGCCATGATGTCATCGAACGCGCGTTGACATTATTCAGTCCAGACGAAAGATACGCCTTTCTTTATGAGCTGAGTGAATGGTTGACACCTTCAAGAGAGGTTCGAAATGAATCGTTTGATGTAGGCTAGCTTTACTTGTAGTCCGCGTAACTCTTTGAGGTTTCTTAGAGAATGCATGTCGAGAATAGCCTTCACTTTCTCCGAGTCCAGATGTATACCCTTTGAAGTGATGATGAAACCAAAGAACTTGCCGCTGGAGACTCCCAGAAAAAACATGGTTGGATTCATCTAGAGTTGGTGTGCACGCATTAGTTCGAACATCGTTCTCAAGTCTTAGAGGTGGTGGCCCTTGAGACGAATTTTGACTGCGATATCGTCTACGTAGCATTCCATAGTTTTGCGCAAATGATCGCAAAAAAATGTGTTCATGGCTCGCTGGTATGTTGCTCCTGCATTCTTCAATCCGAAGGGCATCACCGTATTGTAGTATACCCCCAACGGTGTTCAAAAATATGTGTGCTTCTCATCGTTGGGGAACATCTTAATCTGGTTGTAGCCTGAGAACCCATCCATGAAGGACATCCGCTTGAAGCCGCAAGTATTGTCGATTATTACGTCAGTGATCGGTAGAGGGAACTCATCTTTTGGGCATGCAGAGTTCAAATCACGGTAGTCGATACAGACTCGAACTTTACCATTCTTTTTCATGACTAGAACAATATTGGCAACCACGTCTTGGTGTTGTTCCTCGCGAATGAATCCACTGGCAATGAGCTTCTTGACTTCATTCTCGATGGCTTCCATGACGTTTGGTCAGAATCGTCGTTGTTGCTGCTTCACTGGCTTAGCTATAGATGAAATGTTCAAGCGGTGCACGGCGACTTTAGGGTCCAAGCCTGGCATGTCTTCATAGCTCCATACGAAGATGTATAAGAGATTGGCGTTCACGCCAGATAGGCTTTTGCTGATGAAGATGTGTTTGAAGGATGCTTCATCTCCTAGATTGACTTGGATGACTTCGTCTTCGGTAGGTGGTTCCCGTTGTTCGAAGCACAGCTCCCACCTGGTGTCTATCTTTTGAGCCTATTGTTCGAGTTCGATTGATTGGACGTCGTCTGTAATTTGGTCGGCGAAAACCATGTTGACGGACAGAGTTGCTTTGAACATGTCGCCAATGCTAGAGTCTGAGTCCCAGAGGAAGGAATCAGAAAATTGAGAACAATGATCTGCTTTATCATCTGATCTTTCGGAAGTTGTTGGAGGAGAGACATAGCCCAAACCAATACCGCTTCGTTGATAGTAGTTCTCGGGTTTTTCGGGAGGGAGCAAAGTGTCGTATTGGCAACCGTCGTCCTCGGCCGTAATTTAGCCCTTTGTCGCTTTTGATTTCATATCCCATATTCTGGATGATATTCTTGGCCTGCCAACTATACCAAAAAAGTTATATTTTCCCAGAGTCATAGTCAGCTTCTGTGTTGTGCTTGGGAGAAGTAGAGTCTGGAACTGTCACGACCCGCACCCGTTTTTTTTAAACGGATACGAGACGTGTCCAAGCCAGCCTATGCCGCAGTGTTGACGGTAGAACGCTGTCACGGCCATGAAGATCAAAATCACAAACAATGCTCATTCACCAAAATTAATTTAACTTACAAAGATCACAATTTTTACATTTGCAGAAAATATAAACTTGTACAATATTGAATGACTATAACTCGACTATCTAACTAGTCTCTAGGCCTTTGTCTGCAAGTATTCCCGTCACTCCCCAAGCTAAGTGAATCCACGGCTAACTTGAAAATGTTGGTTTCCAGTCAGGAATGGAACGAGCACAATTCACTGAATGCAATCTCAATAAAGAAAATGTCTATAAAACAAAGGTTAGACATCAATTATGAGTTTTGAAAATAAACAAGAAATACAGAAAACCAATAGTAAATAAATAGACACAACAGACTTTCCCCAATTGCTAGAAGTACCTTTGATATGTGATCAGTCTCGGGACAATTATGCGACACTGTCTACACTGTCTAAAGTTACACTGTCTACACTTTCTAAATTATACTGTCTACACTGTCTAAGTTACACTGTCTACATTGTATAAAGCTACACTGTCTACAGAAAATATTGCAATAAAGAAATACTGTCTACAAAATAATAATCACGATCTACACAATTTAAATGCAGTAAAAATTATGATCTACACTGTCTACTTTGCAAAAAATAAATCACTGTCTACACTGTCTACAAGAAATAAATAGATCACTGTCTACACTGTCTACAAGAAAATATAAATTACTGTCTACACTGTCTACACTGTCTAAGGTCAGATCACACATCGTTGGTACTTCTCATTCCCGACTCAACAATTTTAATAGAAAATAATCATATAACAAATGGCCAATCAATGAAATATAGTGAAAATCAATATTGAAATGTAGACAATAAACTGTACTCGCCTGTGGTCCTCTGCTGGTGAAACCGACAGTCTGAACTACTCAATGTGCCACAATAGTCAAAACCCATACAACAGTCCCCGGATGCTGAAATAGACAATACCAATGATCTCAGAATAGTCAAATTAGCTAGGATTGCCTGTCCTTAAGTCCAATTCTGGATACAGGGGTAAAACGGTAATTTTGGGCAAAAACGATGTCCGCCGTAGGACCCGCTTTACACCGAAAAGCGTGCCAAAGTCAACGGTCTCTAAAGTCATCAAACTATATGTCTATGGATCTAGTTTTTCGATACGAACCCAACCGTATGTCCAGAGTTGGATTTCGGCGGGCCGTGCACAAAATCGCCCGTTGAGTCGGACCGTGGAGCCCGCAAAACGGCGTCCGATTCAACTGCCTCAGAATTGGACCAAACTTGGCATGCAGGACCAAAAAAATGATTCGGTTCTGTTGGCGCAAGTTTTGTCTCGATCTGATGAGCGTGCACGAAGTAATTGGGAAATTTGCACAGAGGCTGATACGGTGAATTTCGACGGATACGCATCAAATTCGTCGCGCACACGCGACCAATTTGAATTCTGCCAAAGCCCACACGACCACGAAGCCATTACGCAGCTTTCGATGCCTTCGGTTCGCGACCACGTCGTCCGGATTGGCGTGACGCACGTCGTGGGGAGCGTTTTCATGATTTATAAAACAGGTTTTTCCGAGTTTTCAAGAATGGTTTAAACTGTACATGGTTCATGAAATTCAGAACTACGAAGTGGTTCCTGATCCCCTACATGTTGTCTAAAAACGAGTTCAACTAGAATTCCTAATATGGTACTGGATCGATCGAAAATGATCTTCCAACGCGGATGCTTGGGCTGTTTTTGTGCCCTGCTTTTGACAGACTTTTCGTGAACTTTCATGAATTACCATAATTTTTCCAGGGAAAACCAGCCAAATCTAATTAAAGGGATTGATAGGTGGTTATATAGGCTACTCGTAGAAATTTACGGCTTGGATAAACATTAATCGGCGAGGGAGAAAATTACCCGTGAAGTTGGGTGCTCCGCTGCAACTGTTGCGTGCTCTGTTCCTGTTTTTCCGCACGCGCGCGCTGTTCGACGACGGCCTGGCCGCGCGCGCCGGTGGTCCTCGGCGGTGGGTGGCCGCCCTGGTGGTGGGGGATGGGGGCGCGCAAGTTGGCGGCGCGGGATTAAGTTTAGAGGCTGCGTTTGACGAAGGTTCCCTGCCTCTCTCTCTCTCGGTCTGCATGTATATATACACTGCGTTTAATTGAACTCGTGGGGGGGTGGCTTACGGGCTGGGAAAGCTTGGATTAGGCCTGTGAGTATATGGGCTCGGGCCTTCTGGCTCTCACTGCCTAACTCTTTCAATCTCTATTTCTTTTATATATATCATTATTTAGTCTAACATATACATATATATGTTTATTCATATATTTATATCTATACACACATACATGCATATATACTTCTGTACATGTATATACATATACATACGTACATATATATATATATATATAATATATTTATATATAAAGACCCCCCATTTATAATATATTTATATATATACAAATACACATATTTATATAATACATATTTATATACGTACAAATACGCACATATAATATATATTTATATATTTACATACACACATATTCATATTTATATAATATTTATATATAAATACCTATATACACATACACACCTATTTTATTTATTTATATACAAATACACATATATAAATATATTCGTATATATTCATATTCATCTACACTTACCTATATATATTATATATATGTATCCATACATACACACATATATCTTTACATCTAAATAACACCATCATACCAAACCCGCTAAAACAACCCAACAAGTCTTGGTGAACATATTTGGCCCTAGAAAAGGGTACCAATGCTCTAAGACCCTATTTAAATATTAATAATACCCATTTTTGTATAAATAACCAAGTACTTTAGAAAATATTATTAAGACCACCCAGAAGGCTAGGAAATATTTGTACGTACCAATAAGTATGTCTATATAGGCTTGGGCTTGGTTTGGGTCCAATCTGGACTACCTTGGTACAATCGGATTTTCCTAAAACTCAATAATTTAATTAATATAATAATAATAAATAATTAACTATTTATAATAGTCATGTCACAACTTGGCCTGGTTTTCCTAGTTAGGACATCCGTATGGCTAGGTTTCCCCGGGCATGGCTAGTACACTAGTCAAGACACACTGCTACATCTCCCGCGCCACAAATCCTAGTCGTCTAGTACTTCAAAACTCAACCATGGCTAAAAATCATCTACCGTAATAATCAACTAAATAATTAATTCTAAAAATCACAATTTAATTTAAATAAATAATAGAAAAATATAACTCGACAATTTTTGGGAAGGGGAGCTACAGGAACGAACTTTCTCTCGCCAATTATACGACCGAAGATGATTAGCTCTTCATCTTTCTTTCTGGCTGGAATGATGAAGTAGAGGATATCTTCAGGATAAACTTTTTTTCGCATGTGAGGTATTATGACCGGCATACAGAGGTGTGGTCCTATGCCGTTCTTTAGGGTGTATATCGTATCTATGTAGTGGTTTACAGATTGATAGATATCGGAGTAATTCAAAGATAAACCTTTACTAAGAAAATACGCAAGTTCTACTTTAGGGATAACATCATCCGCTGAAGGTACATTATTATGAGTATTTATATACTCATTGAGAGGATCATCATCTAGAAGAGGGGCCACAGTCTTGGTTGAGTTCACCACGTAGGATAATTCTTCAGGATTGGTGGGATGGGCATCAGTAGGTTCCACCCGGGGTGTCTTGCTAAGAGTGATGGTCAGTGGCTTGACCTTGTCAGGGTTCTTCTTTTTCACCCAGATTGTGAGAGACTTTGGAATACTTTTTGAAGTAGTACATCCTTTGACTCGGATAATCAGGGGGCCATCATTGGAGGATGGACTTGCTTAAATTTCATTATCAGCTTTATTGCCGTCATCCTTGGGGGATTGAGACTGGTAAAGTACCGAATATCTATAGTAAGCTTCGATGCCCTTGAAAGGATCGACATCGGCAAACTCCGTCTTCACGACACCGTCGTTGTTGACGTACTTAAAGCACTGATGAAGTATGGAAGGAACGATCATGTTCTCGTGTATCCATGGACGTCCCAACAAGACATTGTAGGATACATTGGCATCGATCACATAGCAGGAAACATCTGTTCGGAGATCACCGATGTGATATTTGAGACGGATCTTGCCCAGTGGATGGCTTCGACCAGCATTGAAAGCCATGATAGTTGTATTGGTTGCTGATAGCTTTTGCAGAGGGATTCCCAGAATTTGAAGCAAACTTCTAGGAATGATGCTGAGGGAGGATCCTGGTTCGATGTGCATGCGGTCCACCTTGATCGTCCCGATATACCCTGTATAGTACAGGGGTTTATCATGACGATTGTTTTTGAGTAGCATGTCCTCCTGTAAGAAGGTGATGGGCACCACTTCCATAGTATTGTGGCAGTGGGGACAGGAGACAGGGTCTTCAGCGGGGGCTTTGACTTCAGCGAGGTAAGAGTCGGCATGTAGCAATGCCTCACTTAAGGCTTTTTGCGTTTCTTTTGAAAGTCGCAATAGATCGAACAGAGACAACATGGTAGGTGTATTGGCTAGCTGAGCCAGTATGTCAAAGTTGTAGGGCCGATCCATGCCTTCGGGGGCTGGCGCCTTTAGAGATTTGTCAAACCGTGTCTCATTCTGCTTGGATTTGTCCGTGGTTTGAGGCTTGGACGGGCCAGCTTCTGAGCTTGTGGGGACAGCAGGAGCTTGCAGAGGTACTGCTTCTTCTTGTGCGGGATCGTATGTCCGAAGATAAGTCTTCCCTAATCGCGTCTCGCCAGATAGAACATCATAAATGGAGGAGGATACCATATGGCATGGCTTGAATTTCTTGCCCTTTCTTGCTTTAGGAGGCGCTACCCCCTGCGTCACTTCTTGGACAAGGTCTGGGTGGACCCACATGATCTCACCACGTTCAGTTGTGAGTGGGACCAAAGTCGAGTTTCGAGCTGGTGGTAGGTTGATGACTTCCATCATCACATTGGGGATCGGGACCACGCCGTCTGGGACTTCTGTAGGAGAAAAGTCACCAAACTGAAGAGAGATCATGTTAGCAGATACGACCTTGTCTTCAGCTTCGAGGCAGATCACTTGGCTGTCGATAAGCTGTAGTATCTTCTTCTTTAGGATGATGTAGTCCTTGGTGGAGTGATGCACATACTGATGAAAGAGATAGTACTTGGGATAATTGAGTTGGCTCGCCTCTGTAGGATGTCATGGTGGGGGCAATGTCAATTTATTACCCTTCGTCAATATGTGGAAGATGGTGATGACATCGTTTTTGTCGAAGGAGAAGGTCTCCTTAGGCTTGTCGGAGACGCCCTGAGAATTGGAAGCTTCTTTGAATGTGTCGACTTTCAGGACTTCTTTTCCTTTACCCCCACGAACAGGGATAGTTTGAGGATGCTTGCCCTTGTCTTCGGATTTGGGTGTTTTCAACCCCAGTAGTTCCAAGTTAGGAACGTCATTTTCAACAGCATCAGCGGCCCCAATGAAAGCGGGCCATGTATCATACTTATGTATACTCAGACAAAACTTCACTGTAGGGAGGAAGTTATGTCGACAAGTATCCATAAGTTCTGAGTCTGGTATGCCGAAGGGCATCCTCAGTGCTAGCCGCCTGAAGCGCTCAATGAAGGCGATGATAGACTCAGTCCTCCTTTTCTTGGTCTCGATGAGTGTGGACATACTAACATACATGTCGCTCTCGTAAAACATGTTGAGGAACAACCTCTCCAAGTCTTTGAATGAATTAATACACCCATCAGGCAGACTGCAGAACCATTCGAAGGCTACCCCGTGCAAGGTGCTAATAAACAGTTTTGACAGGAATGGATCATCTCTGGGCAAGTGCAGAGTCTGCTTGTTGAAGTACGTCATATGCTGACGAGGAGAAGTCAACCCGTCAAATGAGTTCAGCATCAGCGGCTTGTAGTTAGGAGGGCAAGTAGAGTTCTCCTACTCAGAGGGATACGGTTGAGATATCTCCATATTCTGAAGCTCGTCTTTGTGCGAGATGGTGTCGAGGCAAGCGACCAAGGAATCAATTGCATCCTATTGATTGAGCAAGTGTTGGGAAATGGCTGCTGAACGGTTGTCAGGCGTTGTTGGCGAAGGTCCACCCCCAGCATTTGCAAGATTTGGAGGAGGCACAATGGAATGTTACTCCTTTTGTAGTGAAGGAGGGTTGTTGCTGTGAGCCAGACTAGCGTGGGCCGAGATGTTTTATTGAGGTGGAGGAACAGCCCCAGCAGCTTGAACTGCCATAATGCTGGTAAGCATATAAGTGATCTTGGTGAATGCTATTTCAAGACCCTTTACCCGTTTGCTAGTCTGATCACTGGCTTATTCAGGTCTTTCTTCGTCCGACATGTATGTAGATAGCATCCGAGGATGAACAGAGGAAGCAGTACAACTGGTGCAGATACTGTCTGTCTCTGAGTGGATAAGTCCTTCATCTTCAGGTAGAGGAGGTAGATAGTCACCATCAGATTCGGAGGGTTCATCGTCCTCTGGAAGGCTACCTCCAGTGTAGGGGTCATCTGCTTCAGATTCTGAGGGAATGCTACCCCCGGCTTGGGAATCTTCATCGTCTATACGGAATCTCGCCTTTGATCGAGTACCCATATAGACTCCTTCGGATGTAACAGCTTGTTGGCCATCTGTCGGTAGACTTCTCCTTCTTCTTCTCGCGAAGCTAAGAGAGAAAGTCGAGTTCGTAGTCCACCGTCTTTGATTGGGGCTTCCGTAAGGGGGACCCCACGAAGCCATGTTGGATGAAACACATAGTGGCTTCTAGTCGTCAGAGAAGTGCAGTCGTCGAAATACAGACTTTCTCTGAGGCACTCTTGTTGCTTTGGAGCAACAACAGTTGATAACAATACTGGTGCATGGAAGTACACTATGAATTGTTATGTTCTTCCTCACTTTACGCTTATGATTTATCATGTCGCACAAGTCAGCGGAAGGGAGTTTTGCCTTACAACCCATGTTGCATGCATCGTCGAGCTTTGCATGCTTGTTCGTAAGGAGAGTAGGCGCATACAGACTTAGTTCATGTGTAGGGGCAACCCCCATACCTAAGTTCTATAATGTCCTTGAAGACAGCCCCGTGCTATACGCGTTGGGGCCTGTCTTTTTGTTGTGGGCGCATAGGCCTTGCAGACTGGCCTTGGGCGCATGCTCCTTGACAGCATGTCTAAGCCTCCTTGATGTGGGCGCATAGTATGGATCCAGAGAGCCTGGACGCATATCCTTGGGTGCATGGTTTTGGATGCCCAGACTGCTAAAGACAGAAGTGTTCTGGTTGGGGCTATGTACCGAAACACTCCTTTGGGCACATGGCCTTGGGCGCATGCCTGGTGGAGCAGCGCTATTTTCTCCCAGTTAGGCCTCCTTCGTTTGTGAGCCTCGTCGGGTTCGGCCAGAGTGTCGCACATCCCGATTCTTAGCATCGTAGTATTTTTTTGCCAAGTCTCGGGCGTTGAACACCCTGTTGTTGGTTGTGTAGGAAAGAAGTCACTGGGCTAGTTGAGCCCGGAACGGTGTGAGCCTTCTCCATTTGGAGAACTTCTGTGGCAGAGTCATGTGCCCATGTGACAGAGTCCTCCAGCTGCATAACTGCTATGACACTAGCAGGATATGCACAGCGAGCCTTCGGAAGACAAGTCTTGCGAGACTTGTTTGGCTTCGCTGATTTTGAGGGAGTAGAGCCGTCCCTCGAGAGCATCTCTTCGAACGCCTGCTGATCGAACTTTACGATCAGCATCTTCTGAGTACTCCCTACTTTGTCGGTATCGGATTGCATCACCACCTTCTCGTCAGAGGAAAAGGTAGTCCCCAGCAGAGTCGCTATTTTTGTGGATACACACAAAAAAGAAGAAGAAAATGATGTCTTTTCTTTTATTGACACAAGGCACCACAAATCGAGTACGCCTGAGAGATCCTGCGCTGAGGATCCCCGAGTACAAAAAAAGAATTCTAGGGAATGGGACGATGGAGATCGAGCGAAAGTTGCTCCTTTACTCCATTAACACTCCGATTACAAAAGTGGGAGAAAACCTAAAAAAATTGCTAACTCTCGGCTCACTGGCAAGAAGTGCAGCAATTTGGCTCTTAAAATGCTCTATGTTCTGTCTTTTGAAGAGGGATGAGGCCCCCCTTTTATAGTTGTTCTCGAGCTGGAATGATGTTATGCGCCCACATGAGGAAATATGCTGGTTCTTATGTGGGCGCAAAGTCCTGCTTTGGGCGCATAGGATGTAGGCACATACAGGCTGCGAGATCGTGGGTTGGTCGTAGTGTTGACGTGGCCGCATGCTTCGGTGCACGACTACTCGTGGAGACTGACGTGGCCATGCGCTTCGGTGCACGTTTTGATCATGGCTTTGACTGAGTCAGGCTTAGGTGCATAGCCATGTCTTAGGCTATGCGCCCCCCTTTCAGGGGAGCTAGTCTTAGGCGCATGAAGCTTCACTGAGTGGGCTCATGGAGCTACACTGACTAGGCGCTTGGAGCTACACTTGACTGGGCGCATGGAGCTTCACTTAGTGGGCACATGGAGCAACACTGACTGGGCGCATGAAGCTACACTGGCTTGGGCGCATGGAGTTATACTGACTTGGGCGCATGGAGCTATATTTGCTAAAAAAAAAATTCATGCTTCTACAATGTCTCCAAGTGCCATGTCTAGCGAGTATGAGACTCGTGGCAGCAGGACACGCACCAAGTGTCATGCGGGCATCCCTGCGTCCAAATGCGACACAAAAATATGTCAAATCCTGCTCAGACCTAGGGAAACACAATCCACACACATAGGGCTATAATTTTAAGAAATTAGTTTGGTAAAACAGTGAAATCAATTCATAAGAGGTATTTCACCAAACACTTTACACTACACTCCTACACGCCTCCGATACACGTACCAAATGGACACGAATCGAAGCCAAACTCTGTCAATAGCTAGGGGGACCCTATATGCATGCATCTATGGAGAGAAATCAGGAATTGAAAGGGTTTAGATAGCATTACCTATTGAGATTTGGGATGTCAATGAAATAGCCCCTTCTAACGCTTCAACACCAAAATCCTATGGTCCAATGCCTCCAATCCTTGCTAGCTAGCCCCTAGAGACTTCTTCTTTACAAGAGGGATGCAATGAAACTGATTTGGTCCAATTTCGAGGTAATTTTATGAAAGGGGGCAAATTTGGGGAAGAACACAAACTAGGGTTGGGGTTTGCTACAAAGGAGGCAAGGGGGCTACATGATGACTTAAATAGGGGGTAAGAAGCTCTCTTGACCGGCCATATGAGGTGGGCTAGGGTTAGTCTAAGTTACAAAGGCCCATTACCTCTTCCTATGATGTAAAATAAGTCCTTTAAGCTAAAGGTCCAAACTAGATCCTTAATTCAATTATCGAAATGGTCTTTAAGTTATTCCTAGCTAGATTAGAGTCTAAATACTAACTCAAACTAGTTAGCTAGGTCTCCATGGTCATGGTTAGTATCTAGGCCAAGTTGTTCTAAGGTCACACTAGCAAAAGCCAAAATTAAATTACACCAAATTAAATATTATAAAATAATCAAAAATTCATAATTACCAAAATATCCTTATTCTAGAAAGTGGTAGTGACAGGTTTGGGTAAACATTGGTAAGGTTTGGTGGTCCAACTTACAAGATATGTCAAGGTGATTATTAAAAGATTTATTACGTTTCCTAATATGGAAATCAATCTTTGGAATTAAATCTAATCGGTTTGACCACTCATGGCTGGACAAATATTGAATAATTCTAGTCTAAAACCATCCTATTAGCTTAGGGCAACTTATAAGATAGGTTCTACCAAAGCTTATTGGACAAGGATTGGACCAGTATGATTTATTGAACTGAAATAAGCTTCGAAAGTCTAATAATTGGACCTTATGTGTGATTTAAAAATAAATAGCACATGGGAACTCAATTGAATGGGACGCCATTGGCATGTGCGTAGTAGGCTCAAAGTAGGTAAAACTGTATATTGGGTCGAAAAGTTTGGATCAGGTTTGAGCCTCAAATCGGAATTGAAAAATATATCGAATTTACGTCGAAGGCAAAAATGACCATTTTGCCCAAAAATTGTATATGAAAAATATAGTGCAAGAAAACATCTTTGAGTGGGACATGATATACCAAAATAAATGTGGAATATATCTCATCCACAAAGAAATAGAAGAAATAATGTATCAAGGTATCACTAAATCAAGTATGAAATGTCAATAAACAAATAGCTGGATGGAGACAAATCCACTACAAAGCAACTAACCATACTATAATGAAAATAAGTAGCAACTCAAGAGAATCTATCAAGAAAGAGATCAAACATGGTCGAAAGGTAAAATTTCCTTGATAGAAAATGATGAATCCTGTCCTGGTCATACTTGTGCGAAAAATCAAGATCGTCTACACCTGGAGAGATCACCAGGTCATCAGAGGAACGTAACGAGATACATAATATCATGCTATATAAACTTCAATAATAGATAAATAAATATGCAAAGGATTGACATGGTAAATAGACATGCAAAGGGTGTCCCTAACCATCTAATGTGAAATTTAGAAGACAACTTGAAGTATGGGCAGGTAAAGGATGACTCCCTATGAGCACCCGTAACTCAATAAACACACACACACACACACACATGCACTATCAACTGACATAACTCGACGCTAGCGGCCCTCGTGACCCATCAGTCCACATAGCATGAGGCTAGCTACCACCGCGACATTACTACCGTATTATGCAGTTACTATGACTTTTTGGATTGGTAGCCCATACATCTAACCGTTCTCTTCCACCGATATGATACTAACCAAGTCGCATCCACAACCTGTCTATTTTGTAACTTCATAAGACTCTAATACGCTAGTCATGTAGTTATGTTTCTATCCGTCACATGTCTTGTACCCATTGATGATAAATCGAATATGCAAGACTGTGCCCTATCACTACAAAAATTTTTCAAATTAGCGACGCTTATAAACGTTGCTAATCTCGGCCAAAATGTCGCTAACTTAATTTAGCGACATTTTGGAAACGACGGAAAAAAGTGTGTCGCTAATCGAGAAAACGTCGCACAACGTCGCTATGGCGACGTAAATTAGAGACGGTAATAACGTCGCTAAATAGCGACGTTATTAGCGACGTTTCTTTGTGGTCGCCGACACATTAGCGATGTTTTGCGACGATATGGTGACATCAGATTGTCTGCCACGTCAACAATTTAGCGACGTTATTAGCGACGTTTCTTTGTGGTCGCCGACACATTAGCGATATTTTGCGACGATGTGGTGACATCAGATTGTCTGCCACGTCAACAATTTAGCGACGTTGTTAGCGACGTATGTAAACATCGCTAAAACTTAGCAATGTATATAAATGTCGCTAACAACGTCACTAAAACATAGCGACGTATGTAAACATCGCTAAAAATGTCGCTAAATTGGGGAAAAATATAGAATCCAGAATGCAAAATACAGAATCCAACAGAAATACAGAATCCAAAATGCAGAAATACACTTGGGTTCGTCGACCCCTTCGGTGGAACACTCAACGCCGATACGCACAATACATTCCAGAATAGATAAAACATATAAAAAATAAATAATATCCTCAACAGCTGATATAAGGTACAAATATAAAGAACAAAGTTAATATCCTTAAATACGTACAAAGTAAAAATGTAGAGTACAAAGTCCAAAAATGCAAAAACAAAACTACTGATCGCCTGGAGCTGGAGCTGGAGCTGGAGCTGGAGGAGGAGCACCACTAGATGACTGTCATCGCAACGCAAGGGTCGTCCGATACTCCTCCGGTGACAGGCTGACGAGCATGTCCTCCCGTGCACCGTCGGATGTAGGCGATGCTCCCGGCGTACCAGATGGTCGCTCCGTAGCCATCTCGTGGAACTGCTGCATCTGCTCGACCAACCGTTGCGTAGTCTCCTACGTAGTGCGAAAAATCTGTCACAGCACCTCAGTCGTCTCCTCAAGCCTCTAAAAACGTGAGATGAGCACAGGATCATCCGTATGCGACTGCGACTGCTACGCTGCCATCATCTGTAGCATCTTGTCACGCAGAGCTACGATCTGCACATCGATACTCTGCTGGGCTAACAGTGACTCCTCAGTCTGTGCGGGGCCGGGCGTACTAGTGGTGTTCCTAGAGGCCTGTGACACAATAAAGGCACCATAGGAGCCCGTACCATAGTACGTACCCCTATGCATGCCACCAATGGCCCTCATCTATAACTCATCAACTGACTGAGCTGCGGCGGCCGGGGGCTGCTGGGAGGTGCTAGCTCTAGCTTCCTCTGACTGTGTCGACCTGACCTCACTAAGCCTCAAAAACTCGGCCTAGAAAAAACATATATATGAATTCTCTACATAACTAAAAATTAATAGTAATGAACTAGCATTAAGTAAAACTTACGTATAACATCTATATGAATTCTCTACGTAACTAAAAATTAATAGTAATGAAGTAGCATTAAGTAAAACTTACGTAGGTGTCCCGGGCTTTATCGTCGATGAACCGCTCCCACTTCGTGTGCGTAGCGAGGAACAAGGTCACCATATTCGGGTCCTCTCCCGAGTCAACCTGTTACAAAATTATTATATGATTTGTCAGTTAATTTGAAAGAAATATATTACTATAAAGTATTAATTATGGGTATACGGCAAGATATGTACTATATGAGTGAAGAAATCCATGATGGATCGTGACCCACCACACCCCTGCGTCCCCGCCTGTCGTGCTCTTTTGTTCTTTGCGAACTTCTCCTTGTAGGTTACCTCCTCGAATCTCCTCTTCATTGTCGCCCAATTGGCAACAGAGATCCAACCCCTGAATAGGCTCTTCCCGGCGCTCGTGATCCTTTTGGTCGAGGATCGCGCCCTAATGAGCTTGCTGGCGACGCTGGAAAAAATAGACTAGACAACAATGGCGTGGTGGGGAGAGAAGAAGTAAGTCCGCTGAAAAAATCATAGTAGTACGTAATTTATAACATAAAATATTAAATGTTAAAAGAAAATAAACTTTTACATACCGAGAAGTGCTCAAACCAGAAGGCCTTCTTGTCGGCCGGGACATCCCTCCAGTTGATCCAGGGCCTCCCGTAGTTCTGTCGCAGGAGTGTACCCAGCGACAGATGTACGGAGGTGGGATAATACCTGTAAAATAAAAATTAAAATTTATTAAATAAGTTTATAATAAATTTAAACAAATTAAATGTAACAATTTTACTTACCGCCTGGTCCGAGTACATGCCCAAATCTCCAACCTCAGATCCTCCTCCGAGCGACACGGAGGCTCTGTCTCAAATGGGAGCTGCAGCCTGCCCCTGTCCCGTCCCCTGCCCCTGCCCCTTGCCCGCATCCTGCCCCTCGGCCTCCTCCTCAATAGTGGGGTCGGCCTCTGGAATACTCGACGGTAGCGGCGTAGAAGTAGAAGGCCCTAGCCTGGAACTGCTAGAGCCGGGGCCACTGCCGGCGACTAGACCGCTAGTATATACTGGAGTGCGGGGGCATGAGGAGGACCCGGTAGGAGGAGTGGTAGATGGAGACCGTCCTCCTCGTTGACTCCTACCGGCACCGGTACAAAAGGATCCACGTCGAGCCATATCTGAAAAAAATAAATATTAGAGAAAATTAAAACAAATACAAATATGAAATTGAAACTAAGCTACCTGGCCACAAAAGTATATAAAAAAATAATCACCAAACCAGACTACTAGCTAGACCACAAAAGTATATATAAAAATTAAGTGTCATAATCAACAAACCAGACCACTAGGCCACAAAAGTATTACAAATTTAGGTCAACCGACCGACAAAAGTAGACCATACTACATCTGAAAATTAAACTTATTCAATCCTTTTCTGAAAATTCATCTTGTTCCTCTTCCTCTTCCTCTTCCTCTTCCTCTTCATCTTCCTCTTCCTCTTCACTTCTATCAACTTCCTCTTCCTCTTCTGATACTTCTACCTCTTCCAATTGATGAAACATGTCATGAGAAACTTCCGCTGAGTCCACATCGATAATATTTGTAATAAGAGGTAGTTCGTCTTCCTGATAAGCCATCTCGTCGAAATTAAAGGTATTTCAAGCGTTAGTCTTATAGACTGCCCACCAATCTGATCTTCCAGCTCCTTATTTTGGATAGCTGGTAAAGTAAACTAGTTGAGCCTCGCTTGCTAGAACAAACGGCTCATAAGCTTGATATCGACGGCGATAATTTATGTCGACAAGACCATGTTTGTAAACTCTCCAACCTCAACCTTGGATCAGATCGAACCAGTCACATCTGAATAAGACGATCTTACAAGGTTCTACAGCATAATTGTATGTCAGTTCCATAATCTCCCGTAAGACGCCAAAGAAGTCATTGCCTGGGTCAACGTCTTTGTAGTTTGAAGATTTTATGCACAAACAGCTATTCTTCGTAGAATCTAAATCCAAGAAGTCGTCTCTTATTCGAGCATTTGTTGACTTGAACCTGAAGCCATTTACGCAGTAACTTGGCCAGGTCTTCACTTGATAAATTGGTCCCTTGGCTATAGTTTTAATATACTCATTCTCAAGGATTGCCTCCGAACGATCAACCTAAATACCAAATAAACGATGCTAACTTAATTATTCTGTGCAAGAATATACGTACAGAAAAAGTAAATTGTGAAGATATCCTTACATATGCTCTCAACCAAAAAGGAAAATGAGACTAAAGGAAAATAAAGCCTCATTTGCTGTTCTACTTCCTCATCGGTTGCGTACGGATTGCTGGACGTTACCTCATCCTTAAACATGCTGAAAAGCAACAAAGCATAGGTATATTAGTTATATTGAGAAGCAACGAAGCATACGAAATAATTTTACTTACCCCTCTAGCTTGTCCACTTCTTCTTCGTTGTAGTTGAGCAATACATATAACATTACAGCCCTAACCTCGTCGTCATTCAGATATCTTTTTTTTATTTTACCAGATGGTTTTTCGTAGGCAGTAAATACTTTCAGCTTTGCCTCATTATCATCTCATGGACGTCGTCATTTCTGGGAGCTCTTGTTCTGTTTGTAGCAATATGAGGCTGGAAATACATGGAACAGAAGTTCAAAATCTCTGCAAGGACATATGCTTCACAAATATAACCCTCCACTCTTGCCTTATTTTTGACCTTCCTCTTCAGGTAGTTCAACTGTCACTCGAACGGGTACATCCAACGATAATCGACAGGTCCAGCAACAAGAGCCTCATGGACAAGATGAATCAGCAAATGCTCCATTGAGTCGAAGAATGCAAGAGAAAAAACTCTCTCAAGTTTGCAAAGTGTTACCACAATGTTCTTCTCTTTATTCTCTAAACGATCGACGACCAACTTGCTAGAACAAAGATCTCTGAAGAATATGCTAAGCTCTGTTAATGGATCCCAGACTACCGACGGTTGAATACGTGGCAATTGTGGCTCTTCATTTCGGTCAGTTTATACTCCTTTATGTCGACACATCTTCTTAGATTGGAGACATATTCGTCCAAAAATTTCAAGTCCTGGATCCATCTACAAAGTCTCACTTTGTCCTCAATGTCCAGCGATTAGAATGCCTTAGGCCGCAAATTCTTCCCCTTTCCATTTTCTATCATGTACAATATAGGGCGTCTGCATATTTCGGCTAAGTCCAACTTGGCCTTCTGATTGTCTTTTGTCTTTCCCTTGACGTCCATTACAGTATTAATTATTTTATCAAACACGTTCTTCTCGATATGCATGACGTCAAGGTTATGTCTAATCAGATTTGAGCTCCAATATGGCATATCCCAGAATATACTCCTTTTGGTCCAGTTATGATCTTCGCCAAATCCCTCACAACGGCTGCTCGTTGTAGGATCTTCAATAGCACTTGGGATTTCTTTTACTTGCTCCTATGTGTCCTCTCCGGACCACATTGGCGGTGGATCGTCCTTCTCCATATCACCGGTACGGAAAGCAGTTCTGTTCCTACAGTACGGATGGTCTTTCGGCAAGAACTGTCAGTGACAATCAAAGAAGCATGGCTTTTTTCCGTGTCTCAAATGAAAAGCCTTAGTACGGTCCATGCAATATGGACATAAAAGTCGACCATGAGTGCTCCATCCAGATAATATTCCATAAGTCAAAAAGTCGTTGATTGTCCATATTAGTGTTGCCCGCATCTGAAAATTTTGTTTTTTTGAAGCATCAAACGTGTACGCCCCTGTTTCGCATAGCTGCTTCAGCTCATCTATCAACGGCTGTAAGTACACGTCGATGTTCCTCTTCGGGTTGTTCGGATCGAGGATGATAATAATTAAGAACACGTAAGGTGTCTTCATACACATCCGATTGTACGGAGTGAGGATTACCGGCCAGCATGAATATTGGAGCGTGAAAGTCCAAATGTAGTGAAACCATCAGAGCAGAGCCCTAACCTTATATTACGCGCATTAGAAGTCAAATTAGGATATGCTCGATCGAAGTGCTTCCACACTTCTCCATCAGATGGGTGATCCAACACTCCTTCGGTCTGTTGTCGCTTGTGCCAACTCATATTTTTGGCCGTCTCTTTTACCATAAACAACCTCTGCAACCGCGGCGTCAATAACAAGTAGTGCATTGAAGCAGTCGGTCTTCTAGACTTGCCTGCAGCAGTTGGCTTGTAGCGATCAGCACCACAGAATCCGTTCACTTCTGCATCCTTCTCATCTTTGTAGTAAAGCATGCATCCGTTCTGACAACAATCGATCTTCTCGTATCCCATCCAGATGGATCTCACCATCCTCTTAGAGCAGTAGAAGTCTTTCGGTAACTTGGCACCATCCGACAAGATATCTATAATCATCTCGAGCACTCTATTGTAGCATTCTTGCGATATGTTAAAGTCAGACTTTATGCTCAAGAGCCGAGTGATCACCTCTAAGGGTGAATGGTACTCACAACCAGGGTACAAAAAAGTCCTTGCATTCTCCAGCAACTCCATAAACTTTGCGGCATCGGCATTCGGTGCCTCCTCAGCTGCGTCACGATTGTATGGATCGAAACTAGGCCCCGCAGCGTCGAAGACCATGTTCACGTACTCATTTTTGACACCAGTTCTGTTGTGGACATTCATATAAGGTCCACATAAGGTTACGCTTGGAATGCTAAAGGTACAAGCTCTCCGTGTGCGATCCACTGGTAGTAATTCAGAAGGAAACCCTTTGTGTATAAGTGATACGTCACATCCAATTCTGGTTGAAATATCATGTTCTGATATTTTGCACACTGACACTTAATGTCCATGCCGTCCAGGGATTGAGAAAACGTCTTCGTAGATTGGAGGAATTTTTCTACTCCGACGATGTATTCATCTCGCACACCGCACCTATCATCTCAAATACGGTTGTACATCCATGAACGGTCTCGCAGATATATGGATATAGCCATTTCAAGATATCTACAAATATGAATAAACTTCAAAACTGAAACGAATATACTACATACTACATACATAAATTATACTGGGAGCCCTCTCGGGGCCCCACCCCGAGCAATAGACCCCTAATCTTAAAACATGTGGTCGAAGAAACTAAACATGTAATCAAGTGACATTATTACTATACAGACTATCTGTTCTGTGTGAGATGCACTGGAGGACATCATTGAGCTATCACGGTGTACTCCGGAACTCTGGTAAGGAAACTCCAATACCTATGATGTATCTGCAGTCCCGATAAGAAAAACTGTGGTAACTATGAAATCTTCGCAGCTCTGGTAATGATGCAGCGATAGCTATAAGGGAAAGTAGCTCAAATATATGCCTAGTGAAAAGGAGATAGATCGGACCCATAATGCAAGCAGAAGTGAAGGTATGGGAGAATTTTTTTTTGTGTCGGTCCCTTCCTACTTGGAAAACATCCAGAGAGCATCATCCATGTGTCGAAAATGTTCGGAGAGGACAATATTTCGACTGAGGCTCGTATGAGCCGGTATACCGGTGCTTCAAAATCAGAACCTAAATCGGGTTCGGCATACTGCTCATGTGCTAACATCATATTGTCAGTATATCGATCGTACTGAGCTGAGCGAAAGTTACGGTTTTGGATCAGGTTTGATCAATTATCTCTGGTCCATAGTATCTCATATAGTGGAAGAGGATTATATCGTTATCCCTTGACCTTATTGAAAACTACTAAGGTGTGAATTACACATGTCAAACTTTCAAGAAGGGTAAGAAGAAATGAAGTCCCTAGTTGATTCGGAAGAGTTCATTGGAGGAGATCCACATCGGTTCATCTTTGATTTCTCGTCTTCGATAACTTGCTTTTTTATTACAATTTATTCCCACTTGTTAGCAGTGGATCGAACCCTAACCCTCCCCCCCAGCCCCCCTCCTCACCCCCAGCCGCACTCACCCCCATGCCCCTTCCCCCTAGCCACCCCCAACTCACCACCCGACCACCCCCGGCCCCTACCCCTCCCCCCCACAGCCCCGTACCCCCAATCACCCCCAGCCCCCCTCATCACCCCCAGCCTCCCTCACCCCACCTGCCCCTCCCCCCCCAGCCACCCTCCACTCACCACCCGACCACCCCCCGGCCCCTGTCCCTCCCCCCACAGCCCTGTACCCCCAACAACCCACAGCTCTCTTCCTCACCCCAGCCACCCTTACCCCCTACCCCTCCCCCCCAGCCACCCCCCACTCACCACCACCCGCATCCCCCCTGCCCCTCCCCTCACCCCCCAACCACCCATACCCCCACCCGTGCCCCTCCCCTTGAGCCACCCGTACCCCCCCAACCACCCGTAACCAAAATAGAGAGAGAGGAGAGGGGGGTTACGTACCGGAGAGGGAGGAGAGTTCGCCGTGCCGGAGGGGAGAGTTCGCCCTGCCGGAAGGGAAAGTGAGTAGAGAGAGTGAGAGACTGAAAATGAAAAATTGGGGGAAATGAATTCGGGGGGGCAGTTTTTAATTAAAATTTAGCGACGTTGTTATGAACATCACTAAATTTGTCGCTATTAGCGACGTAATGGCAACATTTAGCGATGAAAAGCTCATTTAATTAATATACGTTGCTGGCACGTCGCAATTTTTGTCGCTAATAGCGACGATTAGCGACGTTTAACGTAAATGTTGCTAAATTGCAAGAATTAGCGACGTTTTAACTAACGTCGCTAATATAGTGGATTTTAGTAGTGTATATAACAATCCCAATTTGTGTGACACATGTGACATGGTCAAAGGATATATAATGATATCCCACAACCATAAGGTAGTCCGCTAAAGCTAGGTCAGCATGCACTACACCAAAACACGTATTTCGTAACACTTTTTTTTCAATTCGTAACGGTTAATACCGTTACAAGTTGGTAACGGTTATTACCGCGACACTTGTCAAATAATCGTTACTAAATAATACTTTTCTACTTTTATATTTATTTTATTTTTGTAACATTAATAACTTGAGAAGAAAAAAAATAGTGTTACAAAAATTTTACCTTTCCTTCCTCATTTTACCAGAAAGTTGTGATCTACCACAAAAAGTGTTATTTCCCCCCATATTCTCGATTATCCCCTTCTTCCTCATCTTCTTCCTCTTCCTCCTCCTTCCTCTCTCCTTCTAAAACCCTTCCTCCTCCTACAAACCCTTTCCTTATTCCAAATTAAACTGTAATCACCAAATTATACAAACCCTTCTTCGGTATACAGATCTCCATCTTCTCCTTCATCATCACCACTATCGATCCCTATGAAACCATAGAAACACTGCCAACTGGCCTATAGAGCAGCTGAAGAGCTTCGATCGAAAAGCGCTTCTTTTGGAGTCCCAAGGAGGCTAGAACCAGTTCAAGGAGTTTTTTTGACATCGTCATGTCCATCGATGAGTCCCTTGCCATCGCATCTCCAGCCCCGATGTTTCTCGTTAAAAAATGAATGAGTTCTTCATCCGCCTCATCTACGTCGAGATGCTCGGCCACGATACCTCCTTCGGGAACATCCATGCCATCAAGATGCATCACGATAACTCCCTCTGCCTTAAGCGGATGGGGTACCTGGCCGTTACGATGTTCCTAAACGAGGACCACGACATCATCATCCTTATCGTCGATACCATCCATAAGGATCTGAGGTCTGGCCGATGATCATTTCGATAGTTTCTCTCTAGGATGCACTCACTAATAGTAGAAAGGCAACTCCATTACAGGTATAAGCCTCAGAAAGTTGGCTCCTTTCAATGATTCAAAGATAGGTCCTTTATTGGTTTTTGGGAGTTTGGGATTGAATGATGTGTTTGTTTTGATTATTCTTGAAGTAGAGGAGAATGAGAGAGAGGGCCAGGATATTGTTCAAGGGAGTGGAGGGTGGAAATGGATGCTGGAGCTAATGGCTTGGACAAAATTTTGACTGCTTCGGGAAACTGGATGGTAAGGAATCGATGTTTCGCTCTCTTTTTTATCTTGATCAAGCTACCATCTCATTGGAATTAGAAACTGAAATCATTATTATTACCTTTGCTTAGTTTTTCTAAAGGAAGTGTTGGTTTCTTTGAGTTTAATGGAATAAGAAGAAGCCAATAATAGAATGCTTAGTACTTATCTAATGTTTGTTTTATGAGATGCATTATTCTGAAGCAGAGAGGAGGATCGGTTAATTAAGATGAAAATGATAGGTATTAATCTCCAAATTTATATGGGGTGTTAAAAGAAATCAATAGTGACTTATAACTTACAAGTAAAGGTCAAGTATGACAACTGCATATGTAAAAGTGCAGATTAGCGATGAATATATCGAATATGTATCATGTATTATTTTTGGCTATTTGGTTTCAAATTTATCTCAAGGTGTTGAAGTAAACTTGTGTAATACCTGTGTCAAATATGTATTGGACAAAGTACACAAATAATTCAAAACATATTAGGATGCACGAAGAACTATGATGTATATGCGTCACCTAGCCATTTCATGTAGTATTGATGCATGTGCAACATAGGTTAAATGTGTGAATTTTATTCATTATTTGTATTGTGTGATGTGATCCCCATCAAAAGCGAACAATTGCCTCCCCTAAGGAAGATTACTCATATTACCATGTAGGAAGAAGATGGATGCATGTTGGGGTCTTGATGACTAGTTTTATTTCCATAATATAAGGAAACATGTGGATATTTACAATACAAGGCATGTTATATAAGGGATAGTTAAGAATGTACTTACACCTGTAACAAATAGATTTAGGCACTCTTAGTTTATGAGGAATTCTTTTCAGAGTTAATTCAATCTTGTTTCTTCAGAACCAGTTAACATCAAGAATTTGGGCACTCTTTGTTTATGTGGAATTCTTCTAATAATGCCATCAAATTCAACCTTCATGCTCTCTTTACTAAATCTTTCATGATTTTTTTGGACTTGGAATTTCAGCAACTCTTAGTTTTTGGAGCTAGCGATGGTTTGCTTATAATCTGGAACTCTAATCACATCCATGATTCATGTTATTATTTCATTAGTCAAAAAATTTTATAAAGTCATTAGCTCAAGGGTAGCTTATCTCTTTTAACCTTCAAGGGTAACTTTTCGCCTATAACTTTCAGCAATCTTCCAAGTCCTTTTTTCCTAGACGATGATGTACAATATGAAATGAAATGACAACTATAGAAAAGTTTCTCATGATATTGACAATTTTTATTGTGTCATATTATATGAGATAGGAAAATCTAACCTAAAAATACTTTTGCTTACCATTATGACATTTTGGTCCTTGGGTTCATGGTATCTAATGGCTCTAATTCTGTGTTTTACGTATGTAGATTCATTATAATAAAATTCATTAGAACATTTTTGCATGAAATTCTACTTTTATGTTTGATTTGTGGGTTACTCTGCTCGATATTCCCTTTCTAATAGAGTTCTCCCTCAGTCCCCCATGCATACCAAGAGTCTTGTTGTTCTTAAGAGACAAGTGAATAAATGTTACATCTGCCATAGTTATGGTCTGCATCCACTATATTGGTTTCTTAACTAAGCCAATTTCTTTATTATCTGTCAGTTACTACAGAAGAAGATGGATCATACTGCCAAAGAAAGCCCAAACAAGCAACCAATTCAGAGATATATGACAAAATTCAAGAGGTGATCATACAAATGGACAAACATCCTGCTGAAGAGTTGCACCCACAAACTAAGGTTATTGTAGCCACCTAATTCCGGGAAAGGGGTATTTTGGACATTCTAATATTAATATTAATATAAATTTTAATTATATTATTGTTAATTAGTATTTTAGCTAATTTAATGAAACTGAGTATTAATTACTATAGATGAGTGCATTTGAGGATTTGCTAATCCCCTTTTCAAAATTTTATTTCAAAGTAGAGAACTAAATTTAGCTAAAATAATTGTTTGACAAATTTTTTACCATGTTGTATATATATAAGTGAGTACAAATATAGTTACTATACAAATTATTGGTGATTATACAATCATGGAATAATGTGTCACACGTGTGTTAGTATGATTTTGATACACTAGAAGTCATATATATTTCAGCCAACAATTAAATGACTAGTCACTAGTTTAGACTAGTTTAAATCCATCAAATGAAATCCAATCGGAACCAAACTTGACCCAACTCTTCATGAATCATATTAGGGTCAAACCAAGTCATATTTAGACCCAAACCATGCACACATGAGTGTGTGGACAGCCCACAACCTTAGGCTACTTGTATTTTCAGAATTATGTTGTGCACCATTTTTGGTTGTCAAAACCACCTCTCAACTCCTCCTACACACCTAAAGTAAAGGCCACACCTTCCACTAACCCTTGGTAGCAGTCCCATACATTCTTTTCCAACCATTTCATTCAATTTTCACCCTCAAACAGCCCACACAAAGCAATTAATTTAGCAACATACAGCCATAGGTTCAGTGTGATAGGGTGACTTCAACAACATTTTGTACCACGAAAACAATAGGTACGAGTCTCGAGCCCTTTACGAAAAATCTTCCTCTATCTCTTAGCTTTCATTTCCATATTTTTACATAATTTTTCATGAAGTTTTCACACCTCAAACCTCTGTCGCACGATGATGTATCCAGAATAGATTGTTGTCCACGAATTATGTGCAAAGAATTGAGTATGCACACCAAATCATTTGGTAAAACTCTAAAAAAAACTTTTCCATTGCGAAGCTTTGTTCATTTTCGTCGTTTTGATATATAATAGTCTATATGTTCTGTTCATATTTCTCTCCGTATAGACGTTTTCCGAGGAAGTACTCAAACTGAATTTTGCAACACACAAGTGGTCCATGTTCCGTACATAGGTAAGTACCTTTATTTTTTGTCATCTTTTTTTATATGATATAGGTAATAACTAGATGCAACATCCCCCTAGGTAGAAACCATAAATAATAGTATGTAAGGTTTGGATTCATGATAAAATATTACCCCAAAATCATTTTCCTAAAAATTATATTTTCGTCTAATTTGTGGTAGTGTAACTTTTTGTGTAGACCTTATTTTACGATTCTAGAAGTTTGTATACAATTCTGAATATTTTGTCTACAAATTTATGTTGGACTTATATCCTAAATATTTCGTTTGATTAGTACAAATTAGGCTCAAACTTGGTCTCTTAAACTTTGAATGTCGAAACTGTGATTTTCTTCCAACTTTGAACACGCATAACATTCTGTGTAATAATTATTTTTTTGAGCCACTTGATGGAATGTAAAGTATATTATTTTATCTATCAATCATGTAATTAAGTCATGTCCAGAATAGTTAGTTTTACTAGTATAAAATAAGACCAAAGTAGGCATCATGAGCAATTTTTCTGCATACTAAAATATTACGAAGTTTGGAATTATTTTTACCAACTTTGGACATGTGTTATTTTCTGTGTATAACATATACTAATATTTTAGTTCTATGTATGTATTCTTGGTTAAGTTTTGAATCATTTTCATATAGGTTTCATGATTTATCTACTTGTTGTGGGTTATGTAAATTGAGGGCAAATTGAGCTCCATGAACAACATTTCAGCATTTAAGTCTGAAACTGTTTTTTGAGGTCACTTTAAGCTCAATTTCACGAATCAAATCCTTAGATTTTTGTGTTGTTTTTCTATAGTAAACTCGAGTTAACTCTATATTAGATCCTGGAATTAGAGCCACAAATAACAATATTTGTTTACTCAAACGTTGATTCCAAAACTGGAACCGTTATAAATTTCTGCACTCAAATTATTCTGAAGTCTGAAATCAGTTTTTCTTGCAACTTTGTGCTTCGATTCTGGAACATTCAACCGTTGGATTGGTTTGGCATTTTCTTCTACTTTTAGACAAATTTTTATTCTTTTGATTCCTTAAGTTTGAACTGTTCATCGTTATTTATGACCACTCGTTTACTAGCCTAAATTCAGGATAAAGTAAACTTTTGAAAACTTCTCTTTAGATAAAATATGAATTAAACATTGTAGGAAGATGTACTCTCTACGCATATTAACTTTATATTAGTATTATATAGGTTAGATAGAATGATTTTATAGGCTAGCTTGTATAATTTGATGATGTGTATTCATAATATAGGTCTTGGACACCGATACGGACTTGATTATTACTTTCTACTCAATAGCACAGGCGAGTACATTCTCTGATAGTTTTTATTGCTTTAATATTTCCTATATTTGTTCAGTTATAGTATTTTACTTGATTCTCGACACGAGGATATACGAATTAGTATACGTTGGACCCTGTCATGAGATGTTATTCTCGGTTAACCTGGTATATTGGTACTTGTTTGATATTGTTTCTTGTACTTGTATAGACACCGATTTGGGAGTGGGCTGTCCCCCTACTTCTTGAATCTCGTGTCATAACGTGACATGGTTGGATCCATTATACTATTTGGGGGATTAGAGCGTTATTAGAGTTTATGTGATCAATATCCTACTTGTGCATAGCTCACCCTTACCATATGAAGGGTGTAGCCTGAACTTATACTACTTTTGCATAGCTTTCCATTGTGACCTGCCTGATCCCCTATACTCATACTTGTGCATATTCGGTCAAATGGAATAGCCTGATCTGGACCAAGCCGATCACATAACACTCTAATATCTCAAGGCACAGTTTATACTTATATTGTACTTAGGTTTTGCCTGTATTACTTTATATTCCATTTTTACTGTATATTTCTCACACCATTACATGATTACCAGATTATCTCATACTACTTATTTTCAGTTTTAATATTCTATCTTGTATTCCAGTATAACTGTTTCTTATAGCATTTGTCAATTCAATGGAACTGCTATTGGCGTTTGTACTTCGCTCCAATCCTGATTGGATAACTATTTTTTAAAGGACTTAGAGGCTGATTACACAACCTATTATGGGTTTGGGATAGACGATAACATTGATCAGGACTTGTCTGTGGAGCTAGTGCTCTTAGAGGACGCACCTCCAGTAGTGACTTACTTTAGCTAGGTTTTCCTGGATTTGTATCCAGATTGATATGTTTGTTCTGTTTTATTATTTTGGGATTGTACTATGTCTTAACTTCTAAACTTGTGTGTTTGTGGCTCTACTTCAGACTCTATCTATTTTATCATTATCTTCTATCATATCATTGCACTACTAAAATCTGCTCAATTGGCGACGAAAAGTTAGCGACGTTCGTAAAACGTCACTAAATTGCGGACATTAGCGACGTATAACTGAAACGTCGCTAACCGTCGCTACGAGCGACAAAAATAGCAACGTGACAACGACGTATATTAGTTACATGAGCTAGTCGTCGCGAAACGTCGCTACGACGTCGCTAATAGCGACTAACTTAGCGACGTTAGTAAGTACATCGCTAAATTCTAACTAAATTAAATCCCCCCCTGATTCATTTCCCTCCATCTATTTTACTCTCTACCTATGGCGCTCTCACTCTCACTCTCTCCGACGACTCTCACTCTCTCCGACGACCCTCCTTCGGTACGTGACTCTTTCTATCTCTCTCTCTCTCTATTTCTCTCTATTTTTGTTGTTGGTGGTTGGGGGGTGCTGGTGGCTCGGAGGGAGGACAAGGGGTGGGGTGCAGGTGGTTGGGGGTGAGGAATGGTTGGGGGGTGGCTAGGGGGTGGGGCAGGTGGTGAGGGCGGCTAGGGGTGAGGAGGGGCGGCTGGGGATGAGGAGGGTTAGGGTTCGGGGTAGGGGTGGGTGTGTGGGGGGAAGGACAGGAGGGTGAGGGCAGCTGGGGGTGAGGGCGGGGGGGTTGGGGGGATGGGAGGGGAGGGTTATGGTAAGGGTTAGGGGTAGTTGGTGGGGGAGGGGAGCAGGGGGGTGTGGAGGGGCTGGTAAGGGGAGGGGGGTTGGTGGTGGAGGGGTTAGGGATAGTGTTAGGGTTAGGGGTGGTGTAGAGGGGGAGGGGTGCGGGAGGGGGGGCTGGGTCAGGGGCACCGATAGTGCCGAAAAATTTGATAATTTAGTAATAATTATTTATTTTTCGACACCGAAAAATCTGATACTCCGATTCGAAACCACGTACCCATAGTGCCGATATTTGTAACACGTAGTTTTGTTGGTTGGTTAATGTCGTCGTCTACTTTCCTTGATCCCGATACTCATAGGAATGGTCCCGAGTCACGGTCGTACGTGGGGTTAGGACCTTCTTGGTGCTCGTGGGGTTGGGGGGTCTGGTGCTCGGGGTGGGGCCCCTAGGGGGCTCGCAGTATATATGTATGTATGGTTGTAGGTAGTATATTTGTTTTAGTTTTGAAGTTTAATCATATTTGCAGATATCTAGAAATGACTATATCCATGTATCTTCTAGACCGTTCGTGGATGTACAACCGCATTCGAGATGACAGGTGCGGTGTGCGAGATGAATACATCGCCGGAGTAGAACAATTCTTCTAATTTGCGAAGGCATTTCCTCAATCCATGGACGGCATGGACATTAAGTGCCCGTGTGCAAAATGTCGGAACATGATGTTTCAATCAGAATTGGATGTGACGTATCACTTGTACACAAAGGGTTTCCTTCCGAATTACTACCAATGGACCACACACGGAGAGCTTGTACCTTTAGCATTCCAAGCGGAGACTTATGTGGAGCCTTATATGAATGTCTACAACCGAACTGGTGTTGACAACGCGTATGTGAACATGGTCTTCGATGCTGCGGGACCTAGTTTCGATCCATACAATCGTGACGCAGCTGAGGAGGCACCGAATGCCGATGTCGCAAGGAGTTGCTGGAGAATGCAAGGACTCCTTTGTACCCTGGTTGTGAGGACCATTCACCGTTAGAGGTGATCACTCGGCTCTTGAGCATAAAGTCTGACTTTAACATGTCGCAAGAATGCTACAATAGAGTGCTCGAGTTGATTACCGATATCTTGCCGGAGGGTGCCAAGTTACCGAAAGACTTCTACCGCTCTAAGAGGAAGGTGAGATCCCTCTGGATGGGATACGACAAGATTGATTGCTGTCAAAACGGATGCATGCTTTACTACAAAGATCACAAGGATGCAGAAGTGTGCAGATTCTGTGGTACTGATCGCTACAAGCCAACTGTTGCAGGCAAGTCTAGAAGACCGACTGCTTTAATAAAATACTTGCCGTTGACGTCGCGGTTGCAGAGGTTGTTCATGGTGAAAGAGACAGCCAAAAATATGAGTTGGCACAAGCGACAACAGACCGAAGGAGTATTGGATCACCCATCTGATGGAGAAGCGTGGAAGCACTTCGATCGAGCATATCCTAATTTTGCTTCTGATGTGCATAATATAAGGTTGGGGCTCTGCTCTGATGGTTTCACCCCATTTGGTCTTTCAGGCTCCCAATATTCATGCTGGCCGGTAATCCTCACTCCGTACAACCTACTGCCTTGGATGTGCATGAAAATACCTTATATGTTCTTAACTATTATCATCCCCGGTCCGAACAACCCGAAGAGGAACATCGACGTGTACAAGGGCGTACACGTATGGTGCTTCAAAAAAAATAAAATTTTCAGATGCGGGCAGCACTAATGTGAACAATCAACGACTTTTCGGCTTATGGAATGTTATCTGGATGGAGCACTCATGGTCGGCTTTCATGTCCGTATTACATGGACCGCACTAAGGCTTTTCGTTTAAAACACGGAGAAAAGCCATGCTTCTTTGATTGTCACCGACAGTTCTTGCCGAAAGACCATCTGTACCGTAGGAACAGAACTGCTTTCCGTACCGGAGCTATGGAGAAGGGCGATATACCGCCAATATGGTCTGGAAAGGACACATGGGAGCAAGTAAAAGAAATCCCAAGTGCTATTGAAGATCATACAATGAGCAACCGTTGCGAGGGATTTGGCAAAGATCATAACTGGACCAAAAGGAGTATATTTTGGGATCTGTCATATTGGAGCACAAATCTGATTAGACATAACCTTGACGTCATGCATATCGAGAAGAACGTGTTTGATAACATAATTGATACTGTAATGGATGTCAAGGTAAAGACAAAAGATAATCAGAATGCTAGATTGGACTTAGCCGAAATATGCAGACGCCCTATATTGCACATGATAGACAACGGAAAGGGAAAGCTTTTGCGGCCTAAGGCAATCTACTCGCTGGACAAGGAGGACAAAGTGAGACTTTGTAGATGGATCCAGGACTTAAAATTTTTGGACGAATACGTCTCCAATCTAAGAAGATGTGTCGACATAAAGGAGTGTAAACTGACCGAAATGAAGAGCCACGATTGCCACGTATTTATAGAGAGGTTAATTCCTGTTGCATTTTAGGAATTATTATCGTCGATAGTCTGGGATCCATTAACAGAGCTTAGCATATTCTTCAGAGATCTTTGTTCTTGCAAGTTGCTCGTCGATCGTTTAGAGAAGCAAGAGAAGGACATTGTAGTAACACTTTGTAAAATTTAGAGATTTTTTCCTCCTGCATTCTTCGAATCAATGGAGCATTTGTCGATTCATTTTATCCATGAGGCTCTTGTTGCTAGACCTGTCGATTATTGTCGGATGTACCCATTCGAGCGACAGTTGAACCACCTCAAGAGGAAGATAAAACATAAAGCACGGGTGGAGGGTTCTATTTGTGAAGCATATGTCCTTGAGGAGATTTCAAACTTCTGTTCCATATATTTTTAGCCTCATATTGCTACAAACAGAGCAAGGGCTACCAGAAATGACGACGGCTATGAAGTTGGTATTGAGGCAAAGCAGAAAGTATTTACTCCCTACGAAAAACCATCTGGCAAAATAAAAAAAAAGATATCTAAATGACGACGAGGTTAGCGTTGCAATGTTATATGTATTGCTCAAGTGCGACGAGGAAGAAGTGGACAAGCTAGAGGGGTAAGTAAAATTATTTTGCGTGCTTCGTTGCTTCTCAATATAACTAATATACCTATGCTTCGTTGCTTTTCAGCATGTTTAAGGATGAAGTAACGTCCAACAATCCGTACGCAACCGAGGAAGAAGTAGAACAGCAAATGAGACTTCATTTTCCTTTTTGGTTGAGAGCATATGTACCGATATCTTCACAATTTACTTTTTCTGTACATTTATACTTGCACATAATAATTAAGTCAGCATCGTTTATATGGTATTTAGGTTGATCGACCGGAGGCAATCCTTGAAAATGAGTATATTAAAACTCTAGCCAAGGAACCAATTTATCAAGTGAAGACCTGGCCAAGTTACTGCGTAAATGTCTTCAGGTTCAAGTCAACAAATGCTCGAATAAGAGACGACTTCTTGGATTTGGATTCTACGAAGAATAGCTGTTTGTGCATAAAATCTTCAAACTACAAAGACGTCGACCCAGGCAATGACTTCTTTGGCATCTTACGGGATATTGTGGAACTGACACACAATTATGATATAGAACCTTATAAGATCGTCTTGTTCAGATGTGACTGGTTCGATCCGATCCAAGGTCGAGGTTGGAGAGTTGACAAACATGGTATTGTTGACATAAATTATCACCATCGATATCAAGCTTATGAGCCGTTTGTTCTGGCAAGCCAGGCTCAGCTAGTTTACATTACCAGCTATCCAAAACGAGGAGCCGAAAGATCAGATTGGTGGGCAGTATGTAAGACTAAAGCTTGGAATACCTTCGATGTCGACGAGATAGCTTATCAGGAAGATGAACTACCTCTTATTATAAATATTATCGATGTGGACTCAACAGAAATTCCTTATGACATGTTTCATCAATTGGAAGAGGTAGAAGTATCAGAAGAGGAAGAGGAAGTTGATAGAAGTGAAGAGGAAGAGAAAAAGGAAGAGGAATAAGATGAATTTTCAGAAGAGAATTGAATATGTTTAATTTTCAGATATAGTATGGTTTACTTTTATTTTTTTCAGATGTAGTATGGTTTACTTTTGTTTTAGCGACGTTAATATGCGACATTTTCATATGTAGTATGGTTTACTTTTGTTTTTTTCAGATGTAGTATGGTTTACATAGCGACATTTTTAGATGTAGTATGGTTTACTTTCATTTTTTCAGATGTAGTATGGTTTACTTAGCGACGTTTTCAGATGTAGTATGGTTTACTTTTGTTTTTTTCAGATGTAGTATGGTATACTTCTATATTTTTTTAGATGTGGCTCAACGTGGATCCGTTAGTTCCGGTGCTGGTGGGAGTCGACGAGCCCGACAGTCTCCATCTACCACTCCTTCTACCGACTTCTCATCCCCCCGCACTCCAGTATACACTAGCGGTCTAGTCCCCGGCAGTGTCTCCATACCCGGCTCTAGCAGTTCGAGGCTAGGGCCTTCTTCTTCTACGCAGCCAGTACCGTCGAGTATTCCAGAGGCCGACCCCACTACTGAGGAGCAGGCCGAGGCCCACGTCGAGGTCGAGGGCGATGGAGAGGCCCACGCCGAGGGCGAGGGCGAGGCCAAGGGGCAGGCTGCGGGCAGGGACAGGGGTAGGGGTAGGGGGCAGGGGCAGGCTGCAGCTCCCATTTGAGACAGATCCTCCGTATCGTCCGGAGGGGGATATGAGGTTGGAGATTTGGGCCTGTACTCGGACCAGGCGGTAAGTAAAATTGTTGTATTTAATTTGTTAAATTTATTATAAACTTGTTTAATAAATTTTAATTTCTATTTTACAGGTATCATCCCTCCTCCGTACACCGGTCGCTGGGTACATTCCTGCGACAGAACTACGAGGGGCCCTTGATCAACTTGAGGGATGTCCCGGCCGACAAGAAGGCCTTCTGGTTTGAGCACTTTTCGGTACGTAAAAGTTTATTTCCTTTTAACATTTAGTATGTTATGTTATAACTTACGTACTTCTATGATTTTTAGCGGACTTACTTCTTCCCTCCCCACCGTGCCGTTACTGTCGAAGCTATTTTTTCCAGCGTCGCCAGCAAGCTCATTAGGGACGCGATCCTCGACTAATAGGATCACGAGCACCGGGGAGAGCCTATTCAGGGTTGGATCTCTGCCACCGACTGGGCGGTAATGAGAAGGAGATTCGAGGAGGAAGCCTACAAGGAGAAGTCCGCAAAGTCTAAAAGAGCGCGACAGACGGGGTCACAGTAGTGTGGTGGATCACGATCCATCATGGATTTCTTCACCCATATGGTACGTATCTCGCCATATACCCGTAATTAATACTTTATAGTAATATATTTCTTTCAACTTAACTGACAAATCATATAATAATTTCGTAACAGGTTGAATCGGGAGAAGACCCGAATATGGTGACCTTGTTCCTCGCCACCCACACGCAGGGGGAGCGGTTCGTAGATGACAAGGCCCGTGACACCTACGTAAGTTTTACTTAATGCTAGTTCATTAATATTAATTTTTAGTTACATAGAAAATGTATATAGATGTTATTTCTAGGCCGAGTTTTTGAAGTTTTACTTAATGCTAGTTCATTCATATTAATTTTTAGCGACCACATGAGAATTTATATAGATGTTATTTCTAGGCCGAGTTTTTGAGGCTTATGGAGGCCGGGCCAACACGGTCAAAGGGAGCTGGTGCTAGCACTTCCCAGCAGACCCTGGCCGCCATAGCTCAGTCAGATGACGAGCTGTAGATGAGGGCCGTTGGTGGCATGCATAGGGGTACGTACTATGGTACGGGCTCCTATGGTGCCTTCATTGCGTCACAGGCCTCTACGACCGCCACTAGTGTGCCCGGCCCCGCACAGACTGAGGAGTTGCTCCGTTACCAGCAGAGTGTCGATGCGCAGATCGCAGCTCCACGTGAAGAGATGCTGCAGAGGATGGTAAGGCTGCATACTGATGATTCTGCGCTCATCTCACGCTTTGAGAGGCTTGAGGAGACTACTGAGGCGCTACGATAGATGACAAGCGCTACGCAGGAGGCTACGCAGCGGTTGGTCGAGCAGATGCAGCAATTCCAGGAGATGGCTACAGAGCGACCGTCTGCTAGTACGCCGGGAGCATCGTCTACATCCGACGGTGCATGGGAGGACATGCTCGTCCACCTGTTGTCACCGGAGGAGTATCAGACGATCCTGGCGTTGCGATGACAGTCATCCGGTGGCGCTCCAGCACCGGGTCCAGCTCCAGCTCCAAGCGATCAGTAGTTTTGTTTTTGTATTTTCGGACTGTACTATATTTTTTACTTTGTACTTATTTGGGGATATTTACTTTGTTCGTCGAGGATATTGACTTTGTTCGTTGAGGATATTATATATTGATTTTGTTCGTTGCGGATATTTTTTTCTTTATATTTTTTGTATATTCTGGAATGTATTGTGCGTGCCGGTGTTGAGTATTCCACCGAGGGGGTCGGCGAACCCAGGGATTGGATTCTGTATTTTGTATTTTGGATTCTATATTTTGGCTCAGGCACTAGCTCCATTTGCATTCTGGATTCTATTTTTTTATTTTTTTTAACTTAGCGACGTTTTTAGCGACGTTAATAAGCGTCATTAAATTTTAGTGACGTTAATAAATATCGCTAAAAGCGTCGCTAAAATGCTGACGTGGCAACACGTGGAACCAAATCTGATGTCAGAACGTCGTCGCCAAAACGTCGTAAAAGTGTCGCTAAACGGCGACCACACAATAACATCGCAAATTGCGTCGCTAATTAGCGTCCACGTGAAAATGTTGCAAATAATGTCGCTAATTAGCGACGTTATAAACGTCGCTAACTAACCTCGCCATAGCAACGTTTTGCGACGTTTTGTCGATTAGCGACACATTTTTTTTCGTCGTTTTCAAAATGTCGCTAATGTCGTTTAGTGACGTTTTTGCCGAGATTAGCGACGTTTTGGAACGTCGCTAATCTGACAAATTTTTGTAGTGTTGTGCCTATCTTCCTTTAGAATTATGTGATTAAGTTATATTTCAAATATTATATATATTCCTCCATGCGGAGATGACAAATTTATATTCTGTATTGTTGATGTTAGTTGTTATAGATGACCCATACAGCGTTCTACCATCGACACTGTGGCGTAGGCTGGACGTACACACGTGCTTGTGCCCCCTAAACCGGGTACGGGTAATGACACATTTTCGTGGTGGCCCATGCAGGTCTAGGTCGCAATTAGTGAGATTTCATAGTGGTGTTTGACTTAGAGTACTATTATGAGCCTGCTATTAGGATATAGGTTCTATGTTATGTTAAGAGTTACTCAATCACAAATAGGAAAAAAATATTCGATCTTTTGATTACTATGACTATTCTCCTTCAATTACTCATCGAATTTAAATTGTCCTTCCTTGATAATATCTTATCATGTCACGTATTAGTTGATCCTCAGTGTGCTTTCTGCGAAAAGCCAGGACACACTTGAGAGGCCTGCAGGAAGAGGTTGGGCGCTTGTTTGTTTTATGGATCGCCCGATCACCAGTTGAAGGATTGTCCTACTCGTCTAGCACAGGGAGGTCAGACTAGAGCACCTCCTGCTAGAGCTCCAACGGGACCTGCTGTTCAGCCGAGGGGTCTGCCACTTCTGACACAGCAGCCATGCTTTGCCTAGCATCAGAGGAGAGCACCCCAGGGTAGAGCATTCACACTGATGGTCGAGGAGGCCAAACCTGTAGCAGACGTGGTGGCAGGTTATGTTCTTCTCGATTTATTTTCTACATTAGCTTTGTTTGACTCTGGTGCTACACACAATTTTGTTTGACTCTGGTGCTACACCACTAGGTAGGACTTGCAAGATTATAATCGGAGGAGGCATTATCCTGCCCAATAATATTTGCAAGGGACAGAGAGTTATACTGGGAGGCCGAGATCTGAGTACGTGCTTCCTCGTATGCCACTTCTAGACTACGATATAGTACTCGATATGAATTGGTTAAGCAAGTACCATACAAGCATAGACTGTAGAGGAGGCATGATTTTGTTTAGACCATCGGGAGAGCCAGAGTTTGAGTTCGCTAGAGGAGCAGCTGAGCCGAGAGGTTGATTTTGTGGAGCTATATTGGAGGAGCAGGAGTTGTCCACATCCATTGATAGCAGGATCCTTAGATGTTTTCCCAGATGAGTTGCCGGGAATACCGCCGGACAGAGATATTGAGTTCTCTATAGACTTGGTGCCTGGCGCTAAGCCTACCTGTTTGCTATTGATTATAAAAGTACAGAACAATTTTATAGGAGGACTGAACTTAGACTCACAATACAAACTCGCTCGTACAAAGAAAGCCTAGGAATGAAAACCAAGGTACAGCAATCTAAGTACGATTGTTTATTTTTGATTCTAGGGGATGACGATAGAGGCTCGAGAAAGCGACGGCAGCTCTGCCTTACTCCTTGGACGATCGGACGTAGCCTTGGCTCTGATGAAGAAATACTCTCGGGATGTGTGGAAAGTCTCTTCTGTGCGTGTCTTTGTCTCTCTATGTGTCCAGCCGGGTGGAGAGAATCTTTGTTGCAAGGGAATGGCACATTGCTATATTTTTTCGGATCCTTTTGCAAAGGAATGGCACCTTGCTATTTATAGCAGTAGGGTATGATCATTAGGGTTTACAATGATTGCCCCTTGAAAAGTCGGCGGCCAATAATCTGGACCATTAATCTTGATTGCATCAAATCTGAGCAATTAATTTTTGATTGCACCAAATCCGTATGGGCAATTAATACTGATTGCCATGAATCTTCATGATAAACTCGGATCTCCTGCCACGTGTTTATTCTGTTTGATTGCAATTAATCTGATTTGATTCGGGTAATTAAGATGATTGGAACAAATCTGGGTTTGTTCTGATTTGCTAGCAGCCACAACTCCGAAGGGGATAAGATCGCCACGTGTCTCAACTGTTGCAAGGACCGCCACGTGTTTCAACCGTCATGAGCGGGGCATCTGACAGAGCCGCATGAGTGCGGTCTAAGTGAACCGTATACGGGTGGCCCCCACAATCCTAGCCGCATGAAGGTAGCTGCCGCATGGGGGCAGCAGCTTTGTGAAGGAGGCGACCGCATGAAGGAGGCAGCCGCATGAAGGAGGCAGCCGCATGAAGAAGGCAGTCGCATGAAGGAAGCAACCGTATGAGTAGAGCAACCGCATGAAAAGATCAGCCGCATGAAGGAAGCAGCCGTATGAAAAGATCAGCCGCATGAAGCGGGCAGCCGCATGAAGGAAGCAGCCGCATGAAGCGGACAACCGCATGGATGGCAGCCGCATAGGGGGCTTGGGGACACGACGGATCCTGCCAGTTATAAAAGATTTTCTTCTTTTTCCAAGGAGCACGCCATCATTATTTCAACTTTATGTCAGAGCTGTCATTCATTGTGTCAGAGTTGTCATTCATTGCGTCAGAGCTGTCATTCATTGCGTCAGAGCAGTCATTCATTGCGTCAGAGCTGTCATCAGAGCAATTTATTGGGAGGCTACTTTATGGCCAGTTGTAGAAGCAGAAAGCGCATGGCCACGTGTCTTTACCTGAGCCGCATGGAGTTGTTAGGGAGTTTCGAGCCGCATAAAGTTCTGAAGGATTCCTGAGCCGCATGAGGCTCCTTCTGTTTGGAGCCGCATGGGCTTTTCTTGTCCTTTTCCATGCTTCTACAAGACCCCTTCAAAGTTTTCAATTTGAAAAATTGAAATACTTTGAATAAGAAGCATGGCTATATATAAGCTCTTCTGGCCGCATAGGGTATTCTAGCCGTATGGACTTCCTGGCCGCATAGGATGTTCTGGCCGCATGGACTTCTGAGCCGCATGGCCTTCCTAACCGCACGCGTCATTTCTGGCCGCATAGACTATCTGGCCGTATAGACTCCCTGCCACGTGTGCGTTCTCATTAATTACTCTTGATTTTCTTTAGATTTAAAGCAGCCTTTTTGGGGCAGGATCCCAAGGGTCCATTTTTAATATCCGGATTTTCCTCGATGAACGAAGAGTCAGTTTTGTCAACACGCGGATCGAAGCAGCCGTCGGTTCATGACCCCCCCTTTGTCTGCCTATAAATAAGAGGGTTTGTGGAACGGGAAGACTTCTTTACTTTCTCTTGTCTTTAACTCTTCTTTGCCCTAGATTGCTGTCTTCGTCTTCTCCGATCATCAATCGACAATGGCCCCCAAGTCTTCCAAAGCCGCGGCAAAGGGTAAGGGAGTGGCGTCTTCGTCAGCCACAGCGCCCGAAGTCCACCCCGACATCCACCCCACCATTGCTGGTAAGGGTTTTGGGAAGGTCGTATACTTCGAAACCCTAACAAAGACGGCTCTGTTGCATGTTTTATGTACAAGCCTTTAATGCGTCCCTCGTCTTCATCGAACTGTTCAA
Source organism: Iris pallida (assembly GCA_029216955.1). Classification (NCBI taxonomy): domain Eukaryota; kingdom Viridiplantae; phylum Streptophyta; class Magnoliopsida; order Asparagales; family Iridaceae; genus Iris; species Iris pallida. The sequence continues at coordinate 10,839,602 of JANAVB010020997.1, read as the reverse complement.
TTTGTATGGGCTGCATGTATGTCCTACATCCGAGCCGCATGGGAGTATACTCCATGTTCGAGCCGCATGGGGGTTTGTCTAGTGGTCGCACATGCATATCACAAACTGAACCGCATAATGACCCGTCGCACAGAGCCGCATAAGTCTCTCTTAATCAAACCGCATGAAGCCCCCCTTAAACAGGACCGCATAAGCTCGTCTAGATTGGGTCGCATAAGGCTGTGCTGAACCGAGCCACATGAGATCCTCTGAAATGAGCCGCATAATGCTCTGCTAAGTAGAACCGCATAAGCCCATGCTAAACAGAGCCGCATAAGCTTACGCTAATCATTGTCGCATAAGCTCATGTTCGAACAGAGCGCATGAACTCTTTTAAGACAGAACCGTACAAGCTCGTCTTTAAACCGATCCGCATAAGCTGATCTTTAAATAGAGCCGCATAAGCTCATGTAAGCCAAAGCACTCAGTAGTTTTGCTTTAGCCATCTTTTGATTTGTTTCTTTCTTTCCTTCTTCAGTGAATCTGCCAGTTAATGCAGCAGGAGAGCCTCAGGTGGGTCGTGCCCAATCGGCTATGGGTTATCGATATGACCACATAGTCGAGTATGTGACGAACCAGCTTCCAAAAAAGCCTTCGGAGAGGCTGACAAGAAACAGTCCTTTCACTTTCTCTATGCCATGATGAACTCGGGACAATTGGAGGAGGAATACCTGAAGCCTGCGCTCCTTTTTGGGGATGCTTTGTCTGTAAAGAACACCCGGGTGCTGGATACATCCGAGAGCTGGGACTTTGTTCTTGACGGGATGGAGATCCATATCCTTCCGATAGAGCGTCATTTTCCTCTGTCATGGTTCAATATGTTACCGCTGGACAGAAAGATGGTAGACTCCTTGACTCCAAACAAGTCGGGGATGTTTATGGGAAACATCCATTACAACAGGAATTTGGGATCAGCGTATGCGGGAAGGGAACCGGTCAGTCGGTACGTGATGGGACTGGCTCCGGGTACCTTTATAAATGTAACGGGTCCCAATTTTACATTCTCTCACCTTCTTGAACCAGTTTGCTCGCAAAGGGTCGTATCCCATCGGCTGGTTGGCGTTGCTGAATTTGATCAACCCTATCCCTGCATGGGCCAACTTGACCATGTGGATTCTGCGGAAGTATGCGACTCCCCTGCGTGAGATCGGCCTCTACCACGCCATTCGGAGCACCTGTCATGGTCTACCCATAAAAAAGTCGTTGTTCATGGCTCTTCTGGAGATGTACAACCGGCGGACGGGAACCTTCTTCACACCAGGAGGGGAGCTGGGACTCGCCCTCCTTGAGATGTACGTTATCTCCAAGCTGCCCTGGGGGGAAGAAGTCTTTGAAGTGTACACCCCTACGAGCGAAGAGCTCAAGGATTTGGATCGGCAGCTCCCGGGCTTTGTTGCCGTGTATCGAGAATTGTTATGTCACCACAGTACTTGTCATCAGACGGCTATCAAGAAGAATGATAGCTCGGAAGGGAGCATTCCTCACACCACCACCTGGGTCTCATACCTTTTCACGCTAGGCGCCTCAGGCAGGGTTTCTTCCCGAGATCCTCAAACTCATGAGGAGGTACAAAACCAGGTGTCAACCGCCAAGAGATCGAGGTCCATGGGCGACACATTTGGGAGTAGGACTGACTCCTTTAGTTATTTTTATCATGGTACTCAGCGACTGTCGGAAAAGGGGCTTTTGGAGGCATTCCTGATGGTGTGGCTACGAAACTGCGTAGTCTCTATAGGGGCAGGTTCCATTGAGAGGATCAGTAGCCATTTTATCCTTCCTGCCGTAAAACTGGTCTTTGGTGCCAAGCTGTCTCTTCTTCCGGCCATGGTGTGCAGCATACACCATGGCCTTCGCGCCTTTTCTTCCAAGGTCATCGCCCGTGATACGGTGATGGATTTTGAGCGCATAGAGCTACCATACCATTATCTGAAGGGGTGGCTCTTAATGCACTGCCGGTCTCTGATGAGACCTGGAGCAGAAGACGGCATTACGGCTGATGACGCTTTCATTTTCCGATTCCATCATCAGCTCTGGGAGTACAGCACCATGCCAGCCTGTTGGAGGGCGCTGGCGAGAGTGGACGGATAAGACTTTTTTGTGTCTGTTCCTCGTTTTACTGCTGAAGAAGTGAGGAGCGTACATGTTGATGGTACCGAACCTCCTCTCCTCTTACCTGAGAAACTGCTCCTTTGGCTGCGTAATATCCGTCCAGCGCACCTAGTATATCGTAATCGCAACGTCGTCTACCTGGAGCCCTATTTGCCCAACAGGTTCTCTTGCCAGTTTGGGTATAGCCAGTTGTTCTTTGACAGTCCCAGTTCTTGCCTGGGTTTTGAAGGTAGCGTCCTCGATGGTATCAAGGCATGGCATTATTACGACACGGTTCATACCCGAACCACCTTTTCAGTCCCAGATGGTGAGGTGCCATAAAAGATTTTGTATATGGTAGCCTTATACCATGTTACGGCGAGCAAGCCTCCCGTTAATTTCGACCCGAGTACCAGCTTCATAGTGGGTACTGGCTTAGCGAAAAAGCCCAAGGGGTCTAAGACGGGGAAGAGGAGAGCGAATGCGGTTCCTATGCCTGACTCAGAGACCACGACTGCGGACGAAGAGAATGACAAGCACGATGCAGATAACTCTTTCCCTCCGGTAGAGGATGTCGGGACGGATCAACCGCCTGTTATGTCAGATGAGATGGTGGCGAATCAGCCACCTGTCGTGCTAAATGAGATGGTGGTGGATCAGCCGCCTGTTGCACCTGGTCCTATACGGAAACGTAGTAGGCAAATCTCCCCAGTTGGTGGCATTCCTCACTCCCGGAAATGGGCTGCGATCAGACATCGCAAGCTAACTATAAGGGAGAGAAGCGAGGACATTGACCCCGCTTCGGAGGTAAATTGAGTCACTACCATTTTTATTCAGTTCTTCCTTTCTCCTGAACTTTTATTTTAATCATTTTCCTTTCCTCTTGTAGGAGTCAGAAGAGTCGGACTATCGAGAACCGGCCGCTGTTTCTTAATTCAATCCGGCCCTGAATACTTTAATTAATGACATGTGTGTGGAGATTATTTCTGTCGGAGCCCTCTTGATGGCGGCTGAGGGATCTCATATTGCTGAGGCCTTAACGCAGGACGACGGGGGCTCCGCTGAACCCGTTTTCGTGACCGTTGAATTCCAGCAGGGTGACACTGATCCAGTCGTATCTCCTTCCGGGGCGGCTGGAGCAGAAGAGCCAGCTGAATTCGGCTTGGAGGTTGCTGGTGAGGGGACTATGGCGGCTGTGAGCGAGCCTCAGCCTCCACAACCCTCCCCTGGTAAGATAAGCCAAATTTTGACTAGTGAGGAGGCCCATTTGCTCTATCATCACATCCTTCGGGTATTGCTGATTGATGGTTGCTCTGGACATACAGGTCCCACCTCTTCACTGCCCATGACGGATACTGTCAGGAAAGGCTCTGCCAGCAGAGATTTGGTGGAAGGGAGCGTGCCCCCTCCTCTTTCGACTTATCTTGAGGGGCCTCCCGTCGGATCGAGTTCGAGAGGTCAGATGGCGGCACAGCCTGGACAGGGAGCAATGGTCCCTATATCTTCCTCTGCTAGTATGACTTTGGGTGTTGACCTCTCAGCCTTACCGAGTATCCAGATTTTTCGGGCCGCGGAGAAAAAATTGGCCGCTGTTCAAGCGTCCTTTCGCTCAGAATTTATTTCCCTTGTATCAGGGGCGGCAAGTTCTGTTGCATCTTCTTCAACACTGCCAGCTACACTTCCTTTGACATCGTCCTCTACGGAAGTTCTGGATGAGGCGTCACAAGATGTGGTTGATAGTTTCTACCGCCACTTGAAGAGAGGAGTAGAAGCTGCTGTGGAGCGGGGGACCCCCTTTGCCTTGGCCCGACAATGCGCTCATGGCCAAATTGAGACTCTTAAAACCCTTTCTGGCGGGGCAGGGATAGCTGCGCTTCTGGAGCCCAAACTGTTAGAGGCTGATCAGCTTGTGGCCCAGTTTTAAGTACTGCGACAAGCTGATCTGTCTGCAGCAATAGATCAGGAGCGGGGCTTCCTCACCACTGCCCTGGAGAAGATAAGGCTTGCGCAAGATACATCCAAGCTGGTTATAATAAAGGACCTTGGCGACCTATCTCTCTTGTACGACCAGCTGAGCCGCCGGAACGAGGTTTGCAGGGCTCGGGAAGCAGTCGCCTCCCGGAGAGTAATCGATACAAGGGAGCAGATTCTCGAACTTTAGAAGAAGCTGGCCTTCTTGGAGTCTGAGCTTGAAGCTTTCCGTGCGGATAAAGAACTGATTATTCAGGATGCCGAAAGGGTTTCCCGAGCTTCTGCTAACCTGGAGCATGCTCTGAAGAAGTTTGAGGATGGCTGGCGGGCTCACGCGCCCTTAGAAGATGCGGCGCTGCTGACTCAAGAGGCCGAGCGTCGGCCAAACAGAGGTTTGAGCGGTCGACTGCCTTGTTGAGGGACCGACTCAGGGCATTATATATCGCCGAACAATAGTCGGCTTTTTTTCTTCTTTTGTTTTTGTTGCTTTGCTTTCTTGAGGAGGACGTGGTCCCCAGAACATGTAGTACTTTTGCCTTTCGAATAAAAGAGTATGCTTTATTCTACCTTTCGTTTGTACTGCTTGTTGTGTTTGTAGTAGTGTGGTGTTGGCCCCACTGGAGGACTGTTTGTGGACTTGTTATCCTGGGTATACCTTGGTTTTAGGTACAGATAACAAGTTGATGGGGATACTTAGGACAATTCCACAGCAAGGCGGCTATGGACATTCCTGGTATCGGGAGAAAGAATGCCATGGAGCAGCTGGGCCTCCGGGGCATGATGAGAAATGAGGGGCATGTACTAGGAAACTTAGTACAGCATTCGTGGTCAGCAGTGGACATTTGTGGTCAACAGTGGACATTTGTGGGCCTATTATCCTTGGCGTATCCTGGGGTTTTTTTTGGTACGGATAATAAGTCGAGAGAGAACCAGCATACTTACTCAGAGGTAATGAGGACATGGTAAATATGAGGGTTTCTTCGATGGAGCCTTCCCACTCAGAGGTAATGAGGACATGGCAGGAGGGGGCTCCATGAAGGGATACATAGAACGCCTCAGAGGTAATGAGGACGTGGAAGTTCTATGTGAGGGGCGGTTTGTTTTTGACGAAAGGGAAACAACTCAGAGGTAACATCGACGTGGTTGTCTCAGAAAATCTGTGGATATGTTACCCTTTTTGTGCACTGAGAGTGCGGGTATTGGATCATAAGAAGGGAGCTCTTTTAGGAGAAAAGTTCAGAGGTATGATCATACATGACTTACTACCTAAGAGAGGCGATATAGATTTATCTGTAGTGACCAGAGTGTGAGTTCAGCGGTACCAAAGGGTACATAACCCAACAATCTGGGATATTTGGATTTGGAATATGAGTTCAGCGATACCAGGGGGTACGTAACTCGACAATTTGGAGATTTGAAGTCGGGATGTGGGTTCAGCGGTACCAGGGGGTACGTAACCCATCAATCAGGGATATTTGTAGTCGAAATGTGAGTTCAGCGGTACCAAAGGGTACGTAACTCAGCAATCTGAAAGATTTGGAGGATGTCCTTTCAGACATAATACTTCTTCAGGAACTTGCCATTGATGGGCAACATGAGCAAGTCTCCATTTTGTTTTACGAGGCGGTAAGCTCCATTGGAGAATATAGCATCGATGATGAATAGGCCTTCCCACTTTGGCTAGAACTTGCCGGCGGTTTTGTGAGTCAAAACCATCGGCCTCCGAACTGCCAGAACGAGATCGCCCACTTGGAATGTTCTGATTTTAACCTTCTTGTTGAAGGTTCCTGAGATACGGGCTTGGTACAGCTTGATTCGTTGTTGAGCTAACATGCGCTTCTCGTCTAGGGCTTCCAACTCTTGCAGTCGGCGATGGTGATTATATCTGTCGTCAATCGGTAGGTGAGCGCGACAAGGAGTGAGGGGATTTGAGTCTCCAATGGAAGAACCGTCTCACTTCTATATACTAGAGAGAATGGCGTGTTCCCGGTGGCCGTTCGTACTGTAGTACGGTACGCCCATAAGCACTCGCCGAGCTTCTCATTCCAGTCGCGTTTGTTGGAAGACACGAATTTCTTGAGAAGCTTGATGATTGTTTTGTTGAATGCTTCAGCCAGACCATTAGCCGCCGGGTTGTATGGTGTTGAAGCAATATTCTGGATTCTGTGTTTGTCATAAAACCGATAAAAAGTGTGGCTTGCGAACTACGAACCATTATCGTGGATGACCCTTCGTGGCAGTCCAAAGTGGTAAATAACGTGATACTTGAGGAAGCTGATCACGTTTGAAGTCTTGACTTCTGACAGCGGAATAGCCTTCACCCATTTGGAGAAGTAATCTGTGATTGCGAGTATGAAGCGGTGTCCTCGGGACGAAGGTGGAGTGATCGGACCAATGATGTCCATTTTCCATGCTTCGAATGGCTAGGATGCCACCGTCGGATGTAAAAACTTGGATGGCTGGTGGATGAAATCTGCGTGGACTTGAGAGGCTTTGCATTTTCGTGCATAGTCTATGGCATCTGCAACCATCGTGGGCCAGTAATAGCCCATTCGTCGAAGGCAATCATGTAATTTTGGGCCAGGCTGGTGGGCCCCACAGATGTCATCATGAGCTTCACGTACGGCTTTTTTGGCTTTTGTATTTGACAGACATCGAAGCAGTAATCCATCGTATGATCGTCGATATAGCATTTTTGTCTCTGTATCATAGAAGAATCTGAGGGAACGTCTTCTGATAGAATTAGCTTCCTTCGGATTCTCTGGCAGGATGTCGTAGACTACGAAGTCGATGAATGGTTGTCTCCAGTCTGGTGCTTTGTCGACTGTCAGCATGGAGTAACTCTCAACACATTGAATATTATTCCTGGGACAGACCAACTCACGGCCTATGATGTCGACCAAGTGGTGAGCATGATTCGGAACTACTAAGGAAGTGGCAAGGCCTGCTAGGGCGTTGGCTTCAATGTTATAGAGCCTGGGAACATGTTCTATGAAGAACCCTTCCAAGGATGAGATGATGTCAATCGCTATTTGGTGATAGGGGATCATGTCTTCATGACGCACTTCGTATGAGCTCCGGATCTGATTGACGATTAACTGTGAATCGTCGTATGCTTCAAGGTGCTCTATCCCCAGTTCTTTTGCAAGTCGGAGGCCAATGACCAAAGTATTGTACTCGGCCACATTATTTGAATAGGGCTATGTGAGGGAATAAGCTCTATTAATCACTAGCCCGGTGGAAGAAATCAGCACCACTCTGACTCCAGCGATGATGTTGCCCTTGGGCCCAGTTCTAGAAGCGCCGTCGAAGAACATTCGCCATATGGTATCATGGGAGGCCACATTTGAATTAGTGACCTCGTTTGGAATCTCTTCGTCTATTTTGGTTGACTCTGATCCTGGATGAGCTGCTAAAAAGTCTGCCAGAGCTTGACCTTTAACAGCCTTCTTTGGGACGAAGATTATGTGGTAGGAAGACAATAAAATCGCCCAGGTTGCGAGGCGAGAGCTGAGTGCACCTGGCTTGGTCATGAGGACCCTAAGGGGGTTGACTCATGATATGACATGGATGGTTTGTCCCGTGACGTAGTGTCGCGTCTTCTGAATGGCGAAAACCAGAGCAAGGCACTCTTTCTCTACGACAGTGTATCGATGCTCCAGTCCCATCATCATTCGGCTGAGGTAATATATAGCTTGCTCACGGTCTGCCTCGTTGTTTTGTGCTAACAGAGCACCGAGAGAATGTTCCATCGCTCGTACACAGAGCAGGAATGGTCTTCCAGCAACTGGGGCTACCAGGACTAGAGGGTTCGTCAGATATTCTTTGATGTTGTCGAAGGCGCGCTAGCATTTTTCATCCCATACGAATGAAACGTCTTTTCTCATAAGGTGGGTGAACGGCTAACACCGTCCGGAGAGGTTGGAGATAAACCTTCTGATGTAGGCTAGCCTCCCTTGAAGGCCTCGAAGTTTACGAAGATTTCTCAGGGGACCCATCTCCATGATTACCTTCGACTTCTCAGGGTCTACGTGGATACCCTGGAAGGTAATGATGAAACCCAAGAACTTCCCGCTGGATACGCCCAAGAAGGATTTTGTGGGATTTATTTTCAAATTGTGCGCTTGCATCAGGTCGAACACTGTCCTCAGATTATGCAGATTATCTTCCTTAGAGCGGCTTTTCACGACGATGTCGTCGACGTAGCATTCCACTGTCTTACGCATGTGGTCTCTAAAGATGATGCTCATAGCTCTTTGATAGGTGGCGCCAGTATTCTTTAAACCGAAAGGCATGACTGTGTAGCAGTATGTGCCAATCGGTGTTCGGAATGATGTATGCTTTTTGTCATCAGAGAACATCTTAATCTGGTTGTACCCTGAGAAACCATCTATAAATGACATACGCTCAAAGCTGCAGGTATTGTCAATCATGATATCTGTGATAGGGAGAGGGAACTCATCCTTAGGACATACCTCGTTCAGATTACGAAAGTCGATACAGATTCGAATCTTTCCATTCTTCTTGAGGACGGGTACTATGTTGGCAACCTAGTCTCGATGCTGTTCCTCGCGGATGAAGCCGTTGGCTATCAGTTTATTGACCTCAGCTTCAATGGCATTCATGATGTCGGGGCGGAACCGTCGTTGCTGTTGCTTGACTGGTTTTGCGTCCGGACGAATGTTGAGCTTATGAAGTACAACCTCGGGGTTCAGTCCTGGCATATCTTCGTAGCTCCAAGCGAACACGTCGATGTATTCTCTGACGAGTTGTAGTAGTGATTCTCGCTCTTCGTCTATCAGATTCTTGCTGACGAAGATGGACTTTGGAGAGGACTCATCACCGAGATCGACTTGTACAACCTCATCCTCGGTGGGAGGCTCTCTTTGTTCAAACCGCTTCTCCCACTGCGCATCTAGTTGTTGTGCCCACGGCTCTAACTCAAGAAGTTCAGGAATGTCTTCATCTTCTTCGTAGGCGTCGGCAAATGCCATATTGACGGACCAGACTTGCCTGAGCATGTCCCCGATGCTGACATCCGAATCGGAAGTGGGTGATCCGGTTGAGTGTGAATGCCAGTCGCATTCCTCATGTGAGCTTTTAGGGGTAGTTGTCGGTGTAACATAACCTAGGCCACATCTGGTTTTGTTGTAATAATCTCGTAGTTTACCGGCTGGGACTGACAGTCATAAGGGTAATCGAAGTCCAGTACCGTAGTGTGTAGTTTCTAGATCATACCCTTGTTTTTGCATAAGGTACTTGGATTGGGAACTATACAGATAAAGGAGCAATCTCCCGATGTCGGGTTCGAGATCAACTTCTTCTACCCCGAAGGGTTGTGGGTCATTCTTCCGGCCGAAGATGATGGGATGATCCTCTCCCTCGATTATGCGGTAAGCGTCTTCCACTAGAGTAAGTTGGTTTGTGGTGTAGACATTTGTTACCTGTTTGTGCAGGTGAGTGCCTTATACTATGTTCCATAGCGTACATTATACAAAGCTTATTAAGCTCGAGATAATTCAAAGATAACCCTTTATTGATGAAGTAAGATATCTTTTCCAGTAGGATTACATCATCTGTGGATGGTACATCAGTGTAAGCAGCCACATACTTGGCCAGTTCTGACTCTTTTTCAGCTATCCCTGTGTAAATGAGGATTGAGAGGATGACTTGGGCAGCTTAATCATCAGGGGCTCCATGGATGGAGCAGGACGTAGAGTCATTGGCGTACTAGCCACCCCCAGTTTGGTGTTCGGTGCTGGACGGGGGTTTGTTGGCTGGCTAGCAGTTCCCGGCTTAGCGCTTGGCTGCCGATTTATTCTGGGAAGACGAATCGTAATCGGCTTGACAGAGGGATTGAGCTCTCCTATTTGTTGCTGGCTAGCTTTAGGCAGCCTGATTGTTAGTGGCTATGTCGTGGGTCTTGGCACTTGGCCAGACCTTGGCAGTCAGATTATCATCTGCTCCTCCTGTGCAGAGAGGCTGATTACGTCTTTACGCAGAGTGGCTGTAAGTGGTACAGTTCTGCCAGGTTTACGGGCTTGAAGGTGGATTGTCAGAGGTTCTTTCGATCCAGTTGCCGTCTCAGTTTGAGCTTCAATATCTCCTTCGGCCATGTGCTTTTTTGACTTCTCGTACAAGCATGAATCTGAGTAGTAGGATTCGACCCCTTTGAAGGGATCGATGTCGATAAATTATATCCTTACGAAGCCGTGCTTGTCGACGTACTTGAAGCACTGGTGCAGTATGGAAGGCACGATCATGTAATTGTGTATCCAAGGACGCCCCAGGAGAATGTTGTAAGAAGTGTCCGCATCTATGACATAATAGGTCACTTCTGACTGAAGGTCGCCAATTTGGCACTTGAAGCGAATCTTTTCGATCGGATAGCTTCTGCCTGAATTGAAACCGCTGATGGTGGTGCTTGTAAGCGTCAGGCGATGCATTGGGATGCGCAGATGGTGTAGTAAGCTCTTCGGGATGATGCTTATGGAAGAACCGGGATCAATATGCATCCGATCCACCTTGATATCGCCAACATACCCGGTATAATACAGAGGGCAATCGTGCAAGTTGGTCTTGATATGAATATCCTATAGACTGAAGACGATGTTGGGTATTGTGCCTGTGTAAGTGTTGTCCTGGAAATCTGCAGGCGAGCTCTCTCCAGTGAGATTGGACTGAGCCAGATATGCGTCGACATTTTGGAGCGCCTCGCTCAGTGTAACGCGAACATCTTTAGAGAGTCTCAGGAGATTGTATACCAACAATTTGGCCGGTGTGTTAGCCAATTGTGCCAAGATGTCGAAGTTGTAGGGCCTCTCCAGCCCCTGCGGCGTCTCTCTTCGGAGCGGTTTGTCGAAGCGAGTCTCATTTGGCCTAGGCTTGTCGGTCGTCGAAGGCTGCGAAGGTCTTGGAGTAACAGCAGCTGTTGGTTGATGATCTTCAGCCGAGTTACCCGGTGGAGGTTGGGTTTGTGCGCCGGAGCGGGTAACAACAGCGGTAACTTTTTCAACCTCTGTCGAGATTGTGCGGCATGATTTGACCTTCCCGCTTTTCTTCTTGCTGGTGGAGGGAGGAGCGGACTGAGTCACTTTAGGTACCATATCCGGATGGACCCACGTGACCTTCCCTTGTGACGTGGTGAGAGCACTAGGCCGGCATCCTGGTCTCGGAGAGGTAGAAGGTTAGCGATCTCCATCCTTGCTCTGGGGACAGGCACTACTCCATCTTGAGTCCTTATCGGAGAGAAGTTGCCAAATTGTACTGACACCATGTTGGCTGCTACGATTACCTCTTCGAAATCAATGGCCAGGGCCTTAGAATCAATGAGATGCTGGATGTATCGCTTCAGTTGGTAGCAGTCATGTGTAGCATGGTGGACATAGCGATGATAGTGGCAGTACTTGGGGCTCTTCATTTCTGCAGGACGAGGTTCACGCCTTGGAGGAGGGAGCTGAATTCGACCTCCTTGTATGAGCATGTCCAAGATGGGCTTGACATGGCCGTCCTCGAAGGAATAGGTCATCTGAGGCCACTATTTCTCTATCGGCTTCGGTTCAGGCTTTGGTGCTGTATCGGCCACCATAGCCTGTTTGCCTTTGTTGTCTCAATTGTTAGAGGGATTACCACCATTGTTGCTATTAGTGTTAGGGCGTTTGCCCTTGTCTTCTCCTTCCGAGACATGTAATCCCAATTGGCGAGCTTTTTTTAATTTGTCTTCTGCGCTAGTGGCCCCAATAATGAAAGTCTTCCAATCCTTAAACTGACTTTCGCCCATCCAGAGGCTGATCGTGGGAAGCAGCCTCTTTTCACAAATTTTAATTAAGGAGGAATCAGGGTTACCGGAAGGCAACTTCATCGCGGTCTGGCGAAACTGCTCGATGTAGTTTCTTGTCAGCTCCTTTTCTCCCTGGAAAACGTCCATGAGGGTGGACATTGTCACGTCTTGTCCTACTTCGTAGAACCTCTCCATGAACATACGTTTGAAGCCGGTGAAAGACTGGATGCAGTTGTCCGGCAAGTTGCGGTACCAGTCGAAGGCCACCCCTTCCAATGCTCTAATGAATAGTCGCGTAAGGATGGCGTCGTCATGAGGCAGATGGTCGGTTGTGACTTCAAAGTAGGTGATGTACCTGCTTGCAGATGTCTTTTTGTCATATGGATTGATGTGGAATGGTTTATATTTTGGGGGGAAGGGAACATCTCTCCATGCAGCAGGATACGGTTGTCGTATCCTGAGGTCTTGGCAGTTTTCTCGGGCATGGAACATGGCCCGGAGCTCCTGGACCTCTCTTCTTGCCTCCCTGGCCTCGTCTGCAGCGGTGGGAGCCGATATCTCAGGAAGATTATCACCTAGGTTTGGTGCGACTGAATTCGAATCCGTATTGACCGCGGGACCCAAGCTTGTTTGGCCAAGCATTCTTCCTTGCAGAGTTGGAAGGGCCACTTTGATCTCGTCCACAGATTTGACCAAGGCATGCAGTATAGCCTCCAGAGTGTCGATGTGTTGGCGATCACTGGGACCGTCCTGGTTGCTGTCCGTCATGAATGTCGTCCTCACATGAGGAGAGATGGAAGGAACGGTAGAGGACGTGCCCTCTGAGTTATACCCTTGTATAGAGAAGTCGTCAGGGTATGTGGGGATGTTCTCCTCTGGTTCGGACTCAGAAGGAGTGGTACCCCCAGCTTCAGAGCTTGCCTTGTCTTGAAAATTGTAGACGTCCTCGGGGACGTCGGGATCTGCTGCATCTATTGGGTGAACCGTTTCCCCTGGATTGTCTTCTTAGAACACCGGATTATCGTAGACATTTGGGGGAGTGCTACCCCCGGCTCCATTGCCTCCAAATGTGGCAGATTTCATCTTTGAACGGGTACCTTGGTAAACTCCTCCTGTGACGGTGGTAGAAAACCGCTTAGAAGAGAGTTTCTTGGTTACGCCGGTTGAGATTTTCGGACTGGATATATTCATTTTCTTCCCTCTACCGCTGCCAGGAATCTTCAGAGCAGAATTGTAGGAGGCGACGAGAAGCGCCTCGTCTTCTGAGCTTGGGTGTTGCAGCCGTTGGAATACGGACCGCCGGTCTTCCTGTACTGCTTCTTTGTTACAGCAGCAGTTGACAATGACTTGGGTGCATTGATGTCCCTGACAGGACTCTCTGTACATCAAGTCTTCGTCTCTTTCCTTGCATTTGCGACTAATCACGTTGCGCAAGTCACCCGTCTTGTGGGCCCGGGAGTTCTGAGCCCATGAGCGTGTTGGCATACTGCCTGCTCCCTGATGTGGGGGAAGCATGAGTACTTGCCCCTGATTATTATTGGGAGATTTTTGATAACTATCCCGTTCGTTGGCCGCCGGGGGCTGAACACGGGTGGTTTTGTACAACTTTCCATCAGGGGCTCGCGTAATAGTCAGCAGGACGCCCTGATAGTCAGAGATTTGGACAGCCGACTGAGCTCGTCGAGCCCGCGTTGCCCGAGACTTCTTCTTTCTAGCACCTGAGAGTGCATAGTAGGAAGAGTCCACGGAGATTGGCATATGAGAGCATCTGGGGTTAGGATCGCCTGAGAGGTGGTCGAAGACTGACCGTGAGCTGCATGGGACAGATGGTATACGACTGGGATCAGTGGCCGTGCAGGCCGTCTGCATGCGGCTATCTTTTTTGGCCGCATGAACCTTCTGTATACGGCTAGAAGTCGTGGCCGTACAGGCTGTCTGCATACGGCTATCTTTTATGGCCGCATGAACCTTCTGTATGCAGCTAGAAGTCATGGCCGTGCAGGCTGCCTGCATGCGGCTGACTTTTGTGGCCGTATGAGTTTTCTCCATGCGGTTAGCAGTTGCGGCCGCATGAGCCTTCTCCATGCGGCTGGCGCCCTTATGCGGCTTGGACTGCATAGAGTTCCTCTTTGACCCTGCAAGTCCAGCATCATAGTGTTTTTTTCTGCTGGACTTGGGGACAGCAGAGTCCTCTATGGTCTGAAGTGGGGCCGCAGGCGGGACTTCTCCGCTGTCTCGGGCAACAGAGAGTACTTCTTCGGGAGCTTGGGAAGGAGCGAATGATTTGGGCCTCCACTCCATGCGGGCCTTCTTTGTGCGGGCTCGCCGCTGGACCGGGCCAGCGCTCCCGTCGGAGAGCATTTCTTCAAACGTCTGCTGGTCGAACCGGGCGACCATCATTTGTTGAGTGGAACCAAGTTTGGCTGCGTCCGATTGCGTCACCAACTCCTCAGCCGTAGAGAAGTTAGTCCCCAGCAGAGTCGCCATCGTATTTTCTATTGATTGTAAAAGTACAGAATAATTTTATAAGAGGACTGAACTTAGACTCACAATACAAACTCGCTCGTACAAAGAAAGCCTAGGAATGAAAACCTAGGTACAGCAATCTAAGTACGATTGTTTATTTTTGATTCTGGGGGGTGACGATAGAGGCTCGGGAAAGCGACGGCAGCTCTGGCTTACTCCTTGGACGATCAGACGTAGCCTTGGCTCTGATGAAGAAATGCTCTCGAGATGTGTCGAAAGACTCTTCTGTGTGTGCCTTTATCTCTCTATGTGTCCAACCGGGTGGAGAGAATCTCTGTTGCAAGGGAATGACACCTTGCTATATTTTTTTGGATCCTTTTGTAAGGGAATGGCACCTTGCTATTTATAGGAGTAGGGTGTGATCATTAGGGTTTGCAATGATTGTCCCTTGAAAAGTCGGCGGCTAATAATCTGGACCATTAATCTTGATTGCATCAAATCTGAGCAATTAATTTTTGATTGCACCAAATCCGTATGGACAATTAATACTGATTGCTATGAATCTTCATGATAAAATTGGATCTCCTGCCACGTGTTCATTGTGCTTGATTGCAATTAATCTGATTTAATTCGGGTAATTAAGATGATTAGAACAAATCTGGGTTTGTTCTGATTTGCTAGCAGCCATAACTCCGAGGGGGATAAGACCGCCATGTGTCTCAACTGTCGCGAGGACCGCTATGTGTTTTAACCGTCATGAGCGGGGCGTCTGGCAGAGCCGCATGAGTGCGGTTTAAGTGAACCGTATACGGGTGGCCCCCACAATCCTAGCCGCATGAAGGTAGCCGCCGCATGGGAGCAGCAGCTTCGTGAAGGAGGCGGCCGCATGAAGGAGGCAGCCGCATGAAGGAGGCAGCCGCATGAAGAAAGCAGCCGCATGAGTAGAGCAACCGCTTGAAAAGATCAGCTGCATGAAGCGGGCAGCCGCATGAAGGAAGCAGCCGTATGAAAAGATCAGCCGCATGAAACGGGCAGCTGCATGAAGGAAGCAGCCGTATGAAGCGGGCAGCCGCATGAAGATGGCAGTAGTATAGGGGTGCTTGGGGACTCGACGGATCCTGCCAGTTATAAAAGATTTTCTTCTTTTCCCAAGGAGCACGCCATCATTATTTCAACTTTATGTCAGAGCTGTCATTCATCATGTCAGAGCTGTCATTCATTGCGTCAGAGCTGTCATTCATTGCGTCAGAGCTGTCATCAGAGCAATTAATTGGGAGGCTGCTTTATGGCCAGCTGTAGAAGCGGACAGCGCATGGCCACGTGTCTTTGCCTAAGCCGCATGGAGCTGTTAGGGAGTTTCGAGCCGCATAAAGTTCTGAAGGATTCCTGAGCCGTATGAGGCTCCTTCTGTTTGGAGCCGCATGGGCTTTTCTTGTCCTTTTCCATGCTTCTATACTACCTCGTAGCACGTCTATAGGATCGGTATGCATGTGTATTGACTACAGAGCACTCAACAACCTCACTATCAAGAACAAATACCCGTTGCCGAGGATTGATGACTTGTTGGATCAGTTGAGCGGCACAAAGGTATTTTCGAAGATAGATTTGAGGTCTGGGTACCATCAACTAAAGGTAAAGAAGGAGGACATTCTGAAGACAGCTTTTCGGACTCGATATGGCCACTATGAGTTCACCGTTATGCCGTTTGGATTGACTAACGTCCCGACGGTATTCATGAACATGATGAACAAGGTATTCCATCAGTACCTTGACAAGTTCGTGATGGTCTTCATTGATCACATTTTGGTCTATTCGAAGACGCCATAGGAGCACGAGGAGCATCTGAGAATTAAAATAGAGACTCTCAGGAAGGATCAACTATATGGGAAGCTGTCGAAGTACGAATTCTTCCTGGAACAAGTGGAGTTCTTGGGTCATATTGTGACCGCGAGAGGGATCTTGGTGGACTCGAAGAAGATTTCAGTAATTGAGTCTTGGTCGACACCAAGCACAGTTGCAGAGATTCGAAGCTTTTTGGGTATGGCAGGCTGCTACCGGAAGTTCGTTCAGGACTTCTTCCAGATTGCAGAGCCAATGACAAGACTCACCAAGAAGGACGTAGAGTTCGTCTGGACCGAGGAGTGTTAGGCCGCTTTTAATGAGTTGAAGAAGAGGTTGACCACAGCTCATATCTTGACGTTGCCATCTGGAACAAGTGGTTTCACCATCTATAGTGATGCATCTGGGAAGGGCTTGGATTGCGTTCTTCAGCAGCAAAAGAAGGTAATTGCCTATACATTCAGGCAATTGCGTCCTCATAAGAAGAACTACCATACCCATGATCTGGAGTTAGAAGCTATTATTTTTGCTCTGAAGCTATAGAAGCACTACATGTACATCCTGCTGAAGAGTTGCACCCACAAACTAAGGTTATTGTAGCCACCTAATTCAGGAAAAGGGGTATTTTTGACATTTTAATTTAATATTCATATACTTTTTAATTATATTGTTGTTAATTAGTATTTTAGATAATTTAATCAAACTGATTATTAGTTACTATAGATGAGTGCATTTGAGGATTTGCTAATCCCCTTTTCAAAAAATTTATTTCAAAGTAGAGAACTAAATTTAGCTAAAATAATTGTTTGATAAAGTAGTTACCATGTTTTATATATATGTGAGTATAAATATAGTTAGTATACAAATTATTGGTGATTATACAATCATGGAATAATGTGTCACACATGTGTTAGTATGGTTCAGATGCACTAGAAGGCATATATATTTCAGCCAACAATTAAATGACTAGTCACTAGTTTAGACTAGTTTAAATCCATCAAATGAAATCCAATCGGAAACAAACTTGACCCAACTCTTCATGACTCATATTAGGGTCAAACCAAGTCATATTTAGATCCAAACCATGCACACATGAGTGTGTGGACAGCCCACAACCTTAGGCTAATTGTATTTTCGGAATTATGTTGTGACCACCATTTTTGGTTGTCAAAACCACCTCCCCACTCCTCCCACACACCTAAAATTAAGGCCACACCTTCCCCTAATCCTTGATAGCAAGCCCATACATTCTTTTTCATCCATTTCATTCAATTTTCACCCTCAAACAGCCCACACAGAGCAATTAATTTAGCAACATTCAACCATAGGTTCAGCGGGATAGGGTGACTTCAACAACGTTTTGCACCACGAAAACAATAGGTACGAGCCTCGAGCCCCTTATGAAAAACCTTCCTCTATCTCTTAGCTTTCATTTCCTAATTTTTACATAATTTTTCATGGCGTTTGGCCCCCTCAAACCTTGTCGCACAACGATGTGTCCAGAATAGATTGTTGTCCAGAATTTTGTGCAAAGAATTGAGTGTGCACACCAAACTATTTGGTAAAACTCTACAAATCTTTTTCCATTGCAAAGCTCTATTTGTTCCCGTCATTTTCATATATAATAGTCTATATGTTCTGTCTATATTTTCCTCTGTACAAACGTTTTCCGAAGAGGTACTCGAACTGAATTTTGCAACACACAAGTGGTCCACGTTCCGTACATAGGTAAGTACCTTTATTTTTTATCGTATTTTTTATATGACATAGGTAATAACTAGATACAACATCTCCCTAGAAAAAAATCATAAATAATATTATCTAAGGTTTGAATTCATGATAAAACGTTACCCTGAAATTATTTTCCTAAAAATTATATTTTTGTGTACTTTTTGGTAGTATAACTTTTTTGTAGACCTTATTTTACGATTATAAAAGTTTGTATACAATTCTGAATAATTTGTCTACAAATTTACCTTAGAGTTATGCCCTAAATGTTTTATTTGATTAGTACAAATTAGGCTCAAACTTGCTCTCGTAAACTTTGAATGTAGAAACTGTAATTTTCTTCCAACTTTGAACATGCATAACTTTCTGTATAATAATTATTTTTACGAGCAACTTGTTGGAATGTAAAGTAAGTTATTTTGTCTATCAATTATGTATTTAAGTCATGTCCAGAATATTTAGTTTTACTAGTGTAAATAGACCAAAGTAGGCAACATGAGCAGTTTTTTTGCACACTGAAATATATCCAAGTCTGGAATTATTTTTACCAACTTTGGACATGCGTTATTTTCTGTGTATACCATATTCCTATATTTTAGTTCTATGTATGTATTCTTGGGTAAATTTTGAACCATTTTCATATACGTTCCATAATTTAACTACTTGTTCTGGGTTATGTAAATTGAGGGCAAAGTGAGCTCCATGAACAATATTTCAGCATTTAAGTCTAAAACTGTTTTTGGATGTCACTTTGAGCTCAATTTTTCGAAATCAAACCGTTGGATTTTTGTATATATTTTTTCTATAGTTAACTCTATACTAGATCCTGAAATTAGAGCCACCAACAACATTGTTTGTTTACTCAAACGTTGCTTCCAAAACTGAAACCGTTATAAATTTCTGCACTCAAATTATTCTGCAGTCTAAAATCAGTTTTTCTTGCAACTTTGTGCTTTGATTCTGGAAAATTCAACTGTTGGATTGGTTTGACATTTTCTTCTACTGTTAGACAAATTCTTATTCCTTTCATTCCTTAAGTTTTAACCGTTCATTGTTATTTATGACCACTCGTTCACTAGCCTAAATTCATGATTTAAAAACTTCTTTTTAGATAAAATATGAATTAGAAATTATAGGAAGATGTACTCCCTATGCATATTAACTTTATATTAGTGTTATATAGGTTAGATAGAATAATTTTATAGGCTACCTTGTATAGTTTGACGATGTGCATTCATAATATAGGTCTTGGACACCGATACGGACTTGATTATTACTTTCTACTCAGGAGCGCAGGCGAGTACATTCTCTGATAGTTTTTATTTTTTTGATATTTTCTATATCTGTTCAGTTGTAGTATTTTACTTGATTCTCGATACGAGGATACACGGACTAGTATCCGTTGGATTCCGTCATGAGATGTTATTCCTGGTTAACCTGGTATACTGGTACATGTTTGATATTGTTTCTTGTACTTGTATAGACACTGATTTGGGAGTGGGCTGGCCCAATGCTTCTTGAATCCCGTGTCATAACATGACATGATTGGATCTATTATACTATTCGGGGAATTGGCAAGTTATTAGAGTTTATGGGATCAATATCCTACTTGCTACTACTTGTGCATAGCTCACCCTCGCCATACGAAGGGTATAGCCTAACCTTATACTAGTTGTGCATAGATTTCCATTGTGGTCGGCCTTATCCCCTATACTCGTACTTGTGCATAACCGGTCAAATGGAACAGCCTAATCTGGACCAAGCCGATCACATAACACTCTAATATCTCAAGGCACAGTTTATACTTATATTGTACTCAGGTTTTGCCTCTATTACTTTATATTCCAATTTTACTGTATATTTCTCACACCATGACATGAATACCAGATTATCTCGTATTACTTATTTCCAGTTTTGATATTCTATCTGGTATTATAGTATAACTGTTTCTTATAGTATTTTTCAATCAATGGAACTGCTGTTGGTGTTTGTACTTCGCTCCAATCCTGATTGGATAACAATTTTTCAGAGGACTTAGAGGATGATTGCACAACCTACTATGGGTTTGTGATAGATGGTGACATTGATCAGGACTTGCCTATGGAGCCGGTGCTCTTAGAGGACGCACCTCCAGTAGTGACTTAGTTTAGCTAGGTTTTGGGATTGTACTATGTCTTAACTTCTAAACTTGTGTGTTTGTGGCTCTGCTACTACTTTAGACTATCTATTTCATCATTATCTTCTATCATATCATCGTGCATATCTTCCTTTAGAATCATGTGATTGAGCTATATTTCAAATGTTATATATATTCCTCCGTGTGGAGATGACAGGTTTATATTATGTATTGTTCTTGTTAGTTGTTATAGATGACCTATACAGCATTCTACCGCCGATACTGTGGCGTAGGCTGAAAGTACCCACGTGCTCGCGCCCCCTAAAACGGTTGCGGGTCGTGACAGTTATTTTGTGCTTTTGACTTTTATATTTTATTAGAAGTCATGATTTCTTTTGCTAGTCATTTCCACAATTTGGTGTCGAAAGAACATTCGAGGATGAGGAGGATTCAGCTCAGTACTTTGAAGTTCGAGGATTCATCTCAGTACCTATGTTTGTACTTCATTCTTTAGTGAATGTCGACACATATTATGAAACTGGCAACTATTAGAATCAAAATTTTTTGCGATAGACTGCAATTATCTTAGTAAAGTTTGGACACTAGTCTACTATCATATACCATGTTAAACTTGCTACAACTTTTTATAAAGTCTGGTTAAATTTTATTTCTGATACCACGTTGAGTTGCTACCACTACACCAAAACTTTAAAACTCTAAGATATTTAGTCTAGAAACTCGATGTAAAGATAAATTTCAATTTTGTATTCCATCTTCCATAGGATTATTGATATATAATACTTCGAACAAAAAGAGTGCTACTCAATTATCTTATTAAAATAGTTCAAAATATTGACAAAAAATGAAATATTTTTCATAGTTGGCAAGGGAGTGGAGGATGCACCGATAATGGACAAATTGGTGGCGCTAATATTGGTGTGGCTCTGTTTCTTTGTGATACATGTCTTGAATTGAGATAAGGATGGGAAGGTATGTTGTAGGAATATTGATTTTGTTTTATCCTTTTCTTCTGACGCACTTTTTTTATTCAATACATCATAGTTATTATTATTATTTTGACTGTTTCTTTGGATCCAATTTGGATGGTTATTCTATTTTAGTTTTCAAGTTAGGACAAAAATCTTATTTCATAAAAAAAATCAGATATGGTGCATTCTTCCTCAGACCTCAGTTTAACATTATTTATTTGTAATTGATTAATTTAACATTACCTTATGCTTGTTGTGACATCTACGACCATTAAGGAACTCGCAAATGAAAGCAATATTTGTTGTCACAACAATACTAAAGTTAAAAGTTCAGATAATAAGATTGTATGTCACCTGATACTGAATATTGTTTCGTTTCTCACTATTGTTTTTATTTTAGCCAACTTCCCATAAATAATTAGTTTTGTATATGACACTTGCTTTGATTCGCCAAGGAAAATTTTGTTAATTTATGATTAGTTGACTTCAAATAAACTGCGACAAAGGCTTACTCCAGTTGAAAGTCGAGGTTCATATTATCTAAAACTCATTACAAATGCAATTTAGATACGGTATATAGATATAGTACCATACAAATGATACTATTTCTTTATAATTTTTATTCTTGTATGTATTTTGATATAGTTGTTTCATGAGCGGATGTTTTGGGGCTACCCCAACCCCAAACCTCAATATCTTATATTGACCCCTTTCATTACACTTTGGAGCTCCTCTATAGGCGAGGCCAATTCATCCATATTATATTATTCTTAACAATGTGGTCTTTTTTCTTGTCATTCTTTAGGGACTGCTACATTTACCATTATTGACAGCCAGGTATACGACACTTTCATGTTTTTTCTAACCTAAAATTAACTTATAGAATGATTATTCTCTTCCACTTTCAAAGCCTTTATTTATTTATTTAACGATTTATTGTCTTTTTATCTGCAGATTCTACTGCATGGACTAAATTCCATAATTTGGAGGCTGTTGTTGTCCATGCTGATCCTGATGATCTGGGAAAGCGTAATCTTTCTGCCTAATAATAGTATACTAGTTAAAAAAACTAAAAACTACTACTATCCTAGATATACTAATTTCAGTACATAGTTTGATGATATTGTCCTTCGGCACCAAAAGCATGAATAAACAAGTAACATATTTAAAACAGTAATCTACCCTCCTGTAATATCGCTTTGAAATCAAAATCACACAACTTATAGCCTCAACTAGAATGGAGACTGATAATTCATGTACTAATTCCTTCCATTGTCATCTTAAAAGTTCCTTATTTTCCTTTGGAGATTTGCTGGGGACATGAAGAGGATTGTATTTTGTACCCTCTTCATGAGGTTAGGATTAAACGAGGAAAATGTAATATTTGGCGGACCCAGATGCATAAGCAATGCTTCTTCTTTGTTGTTTCTTTGATGCAAGTTATTATCTACTAGTGTCCTTGACTAATTGATATCCTTTTGTTTACTCTATCCAGAAGGCTTAACTTCACGATCCTGCAACAGAAATCATAGTCTCCTCTATATACTTTGGGGGTTTTTTTTAGCATTAGAAGAGCACAACAAATCTGGGCTTCATAACGTCGTTATAACCGAAAGGTAGTGTATCTATCATTTTGTGATTGTGGTGGAAAGCTGGAACTAATGGTAAATGATTTTTGAGCATACCTGTCGATAATTCACTACTTTATTTGTATTGCTTAAAAGTTCTTTGGTTATGATATAGATCAATTTATTAGATTCTTGGGAGAACAAATGCATCAATGATATAGAACATTATGTATTTTGATTGCTTTTACCTTTTACTATGAAGGGAGCAAACAGTCTGTCCAGGGTCAGAAATAAAAATTGCTGAAAATGCTTTAATTGAAGTCTGTGAAATGACAAATTCAGTGGATGTTAACTATTTAGTAATTTCCATGTCTCTCTTGTTTGCTAATGATTATTTTTATTTGACAACACAGGGGGATTAGGAAAAGCATTTGCTCGCGAATTTCTGCTCTATGAGGATCGTGTTGTGGGAACTTCAAGGAGGTGGTATTAGAAAACTTAAAGAATTTGTAGCAATCGGACAGTGAGTTGGACTTTGGTATTTCCTGAATGATAAAGCCATATATAAATTTTAACCAAGTATTTGTTGGTTTTGTATCTTGGTAACATTCCTGGTTTTGTAATAACTCAATACAATCTAGTTATAGTAATTTGGACTTGTGTTATTGTGTTGGTGGTTCATTCTGACACTATTTATGGTTTTGTTTGTAGTATTTATAAAATCTAGTTGAGCATTTCATTCATGTGATCTAGATGAATGTTATATTTTTTGTTCTTCAAAAATAGATTTTTGTAACGGTTATAACCATTATAAAATTTGAAATAGGTAACTGAAAAAGCTATTGCTAACTTACAATTATTAGCGTTACAAACCCAAGTTATGTACCAGTTTTTATCATTACAAACAGAAGTTGCATAACAATTATTACTATTACAAATTAATGTTTTGTAACAGTTATTACTGTTACGAATAGTGTAACGAAAATTAGTCACGGCTAATTTGTCATGGTTATTACAGTGACGAAAATTATTTGTCACGGTAATAACCGTGAGCAAATGCCTATTTTGGTGTAGTGGGCATAAAATAAATGAAAGCAACATAGACTAACACAGTCGCTTGCACCCAAGTATAACTTGTATGCGCAGTATATAACATATGAAATTGAAAATAAATATAAATAAGATAATAACATGTTGAAAATAAATATATAAAGCAGTCAATATAGCAAGGTATACATGTCTGGTGATGGCGTGGTGGTTGGACAACGTCTAGTACGTGAAATCGTCAACCCAATAGAAGAAACAAAGGTGGAACTTTCGTAAACGTCTCCGAATACTGAAATAGAAATCACCAACGTTTCCAAAATAAGTTAGAAACAATAGGCACCCATAAGTCAAATTTTGGGCATAGGGATAATACGGTAATTTTGGATCAAAACGATGTTCGTCGTTGGACACACTTTGTACCAAAAAAATCAAATCTAAAAGTATTTGAAGTCAACAAAATATATGTCTACTAGTCCAATTTATCGATACGAACTCAACGGTATGTCCAGTTTTAGATTCTGGTGAGCCGGTCAAAAAAATATTCGCTGAATCAGATCGTGGGGCCCACAAAACGGTGATCCGATCAACTGCCTCAGAATCAGACCAAACTTGGGTCACAGGACCTACATAACATTGCAAACCAAATGGCAGAAGTTTCATCACGATCTGACGAGCGTGCCCGAAGTAATTAAGAAGTTTTGAAAGAAGTCGATATGGTAAATTTTGACGGATACGGGTCGAATTCATCGCGCATACGCAACTAATTCAAATTCCGTCAAAATCCATACATCCACGAAGTCCGTGCACACCTTTAGCTCCAATCGGTTCATGACCAAGTCGTCCGGTTTGTCGGGATACACACTGTATCAAATATTTTAGACTTTTGAAAACTGATTTTTTTGGATTTTCGGAACTGGTTTTATTCAGAAACTAGTGAGCGAAAAATTAAAATAATTAGTCGTTGTGAAGCCGTTCATGTTGGCTATAACATTGTTCAAATTGATTTTAGAAATTATCAATATTTGGTCCGTAAATCGGTTTTTAACAGCGTTTCCAGGATAATTTTCATGTCCAAAATTTAGATATTTTTCTTAATCTTGTAACTCGATTTTCGTCTCGTAGATCGTGAATTAAAAAATTCTACTTGAAGGATTTTGTAGATGTTTATGTTGTCTATGCACCTGTGAAATTTGTTTGCAAATTTATCGAGCAACAAAGACAGAAACTCGTTACGAAATCAGCCTCCCAGATTGTTGTTGTTGCTGTGAACTACCACTGCTGCATGGCTCCTACTGAGGCTGTGCGTTGTTGCTGTCTGGCCTGAGGTCGACGTCTCCGCGGTGGTGCACAGCGATAGACAGGGTTCCTTGGTTAGGGCTGGGTTATTTGCTTTTTCTTTATTTTTATTCTTCTTCTTTATATATATGGTGAGGCTCGGTTTCTCCTTAGTAATGTTCCCCGCAGGGGGATAGTAGTTGTGTTAAAAAAATTCTTTCTATTTAAAAACCTAATCCTTTTACCCAATAATTTCTAATAAAAACTCCTAAAATAAAAAAATTATTATCTCTAAAAGATATAAAAAAAATTATATATATATATTTTTTATATATAAAAAAATTTATATATAAATATATATAAATAAATATATATATATATATATATATATTATTTTTAACCATGCTCTGCGTGGTGGCTGAGGCCTTCATTGAAAAACCACAAGCAGGAAATGGAGTAGGGAGATAGCCCTTGCTCCTACAGTAGCGGGAGAGGGGGGGCGCCGTAGCTCTGAGGAAAGAGTGGAAGAAATCCCAAGAAGAGGTACAAGATGACAGGCAAAGTGAGAAGACTACCTTCTGATGACCGTATTAATGGTGCAGCATCAGAGGTTCACGCTGCGCCTTTCTTGGACAAAGTCAACAAAAGCTTGATACAGGTTGGGAAGCGCTACCAGAGCTGCATCCCTTAGCTTGCCTCTTTCACGGAAAGCATGATGGTATTTGGGGTGAAATACGAGAGCGATTAAAATACTAATCTCCTTCACTTCCTCACCAAAAGGGTAAGAATCGACAATTTGAGCAGAAAAGCCAAGATCCTTGTCTTGGTGTCTTCGTCGGAAGTCTGATGGGGTCACGTGATTGGTGCGGTCGGTGCTGTCTTGGAGCTAGACGTAGCAGCCAGATAATATACTTTGTGTCCTTCTGAGGGGTGTCGTAGGAGTTGATGGTCGAAGCTCCGAATGGTAGAGGGGTAGAAGGGGGACGGCGAAGGAGCGACTTCATTCGCCGCTTCGACGATATCAACCTCGACAGCTGTGTGATCTTCTTCTCTGCTCTCAGATCTGTACTTTGAAGCCTCATCTGCTTCCGTGAGGGCAAAGTGGACTCCAAAGTTGGCCGAAACTTAGATGTCAGTGCTGGCCGACACTGCGTAAGATATTGACAGATGACCCGCCTCAACTGTGAGACGGTGCCACCAACGTTAGGAGCGCCATCTTCCACCTCTTCCTCTACGAAATTCGAGACTAGGTAGTTGAACTTGTTGGAAATGCTAATGATGGGAGACGATAGGGGGACCACTTCTCGGCTCGAGGAGGGGCCAGAATGATCTTAGAGGCACAAAACGAGGGGGGGTCTTGAGATTGTGCTCAAGACTTGCAAAGGTACCTTCGGTGAGTTGTACGGGAGGGCGAATCTCTGGGTGAGCCCTGGCACATAGCTCGATGGCGTGGCTGCACTTCATGCAGTGTTTGCAATAAAGGATATTGTTTCCGTAGATGATGTTTTGGATGTGTACCTTACTGTCGAGCGAGATTTGGATGGTGTTAGGAAGCTTCTTCGAAATTTCGAGTTCCATACAAATTCTGGCACAGTTGGCTTTTGTGAGATTGTGAGTTTCGAGCACCAATGCTACATAGGCCCCGAACGAGTTGGCAATCCATTTCAGTGCTGTCGGGGCAAAGCCGATAAGAGGAAGATTCGGGAAGGTGACCCAGACTGACGCGATCGTCGAGTCAATCTGAGTGTTAAAATCAAGTGACCACTTCACAATCCGCCAGGGACGGGAGTCTATTCTGTCTGAGCCCTTCGAATACACCACACGGTGATCGTCAGAGGATGAAAGGAAAAGAAGCACGTGTTTGGCATCTACCGGGGCAACCCTATAGAAGTGTATAATGCCCCAACTGGAGATGACCGCTTGCACCTTCTCAAGCTGGACAACCAGCATGAAATTTGAGGATGAAAGTAAAGGGGAAGGACCCAGCCAGGGACGAGATATCGTCTGTCAAAAACAGGACAGAGATGTTATGAGCGTCGGTTGGTTGGAGGTGGGAGGAGCCTGGGAGCGCTACTTCGCAAAATAACGAAGGAGGCTTGGCCGAGAGAGCTGGCCTGATAGCGTCAGCGAAAGACCTAGGAGGCACGGAAGAGGGCCCTGTCGGTCCCCACGATGGAAGCAGGTGCAGGGCCCAGCGGTGGTGCATCCCATACGACGGAGTGTCCGGGCTAAGGGGGCCCACCGCAACAAGACAAGACAAGGAGAGTAGCCAGAAGGCGCATGGGTGGTATGTGCAAGAGGCGTGGAAAGAGGGCGCATAAGAGATGTGGAGCACTGACGCTCAGGATACCGGGGTGAGAGCGCCAAGTAGGAGCGTGACCAAGCCAGGCTGCACAGGCCCAAAGGGGCCCACACTGGAATGCGCGAGCATGCTGCCAAAAGACGCAAAGGACCCCATTACTAAAAAGCGCAGGGCAACTGCTGCCGAGATCAGGTTGCGCAGGGGTGCACGTTGACCCAGTGCCAACCGCAAGCTGTGCGCAATGAGCGCAAGTCAACGAGAAGGAATCCGATTTCAAATTCGAAATAGGAGTTAGGCTCAAGGAGCAGCAGCTTCCGGGCGAGCAGGTCGAGGCCAAACGAAGGGCCTCGCCGGATGGGGGCAGCGGCAGACCACGCGAGAGCCATGCCCGGCCGGCTGGGGAAGCCCGCCAAGGAGGAGGAGGCGGCTCAGGAGAAGTCGACACGGAGCCGGCGCCCGAGGCTGGCCCTCTGTCCAGGAGGCGCGCCGGCTGGAAAGCTGACGGCGAGGGGGCGCGGAAAGGCGAAGGCTCAGCGGCTGCCGGGGGTCTCGCAGCACCCGGACACGGCGAGAGGGAAAAGGCGAGGAAGGAAAAACAGGGAGGGGAAGGGGAGGACGAGGAGGAATACCACCCCGCCCGAAGGGAGGTCGGAGGGAGAAGGCGTACACACCGGGGGCCCCTCGCCTAGGCGGTAGCCGACAGAGGCTGCTAGAGCACCAGTCGGTTGAGAGGTGACAGCTGCTGCTCCGCAGTGAGAGAGCTATTATATATATATATATATATATATATATATTATATATATATAATATATATATATATATATACCTAATTAATAAAATTTAAAATTATTTAAAATAGTATAAAAATTAATATTTCCATATAAGTTCTAAAAAATAAAAAAATAATTTAGCAATAAACAATACTTAAGCAAAAAATTTATCTCGCTCTCTCTCACACCACACAAATATATTTCCACTACGAAGATTCTCTTATCGGTACGAACAAATAAGAAATACAGTAGAACATAATCAAATTGGATGTAAATCAAGCAGTCAAATGAGAGTTCGAAAATAAAATCAAGGAAGACGATCAATCATGTGGATGACATACTAATTTCTATCCTATGTGTAGGCTTGTTCAGTATAGTGACGTAACCAAAACATTATTTTCTTGACTTGCATGGACCCAACACAAAATGTCACATCTAATATCATAGACTATAATACGTAGCATGCCATCTGTATATATACGAAGCATATACATATATAAGCGCTAATATGAATATATCTCATAGAAGATATATCATAATCAAGGGTATGTTGTATCGCATCCACAAACAAATAGAATAAAATATATCAAAGGTATCACTGAATCAAGTACGAAATGTTAATGAACAAAAGTTGGGTGGGGAAAAATCCAATACCAAGAACTAACCAAACTAGAATGAAAAATAACAACTGAAGAAAAACTATTAACAAAGGGATCAAATGATCGGAAGGTAAAACCTCCTCGATAGAAAATGATGAATCCAGTCCCGTTCTATACTTCTACAAAAAATCTTGACCGCCTACACCTGGAGAGCTCACCAAGTCCTCCGCGGACATAACCAGATACATAATATCATGCTATATAAATTTCAATAATAGTTAAATAAATATGTAAAGGACTGACATGGTAAATAGACATGCAAAGGGTGTCCCTAACCATCTAATAAAAATTAGAAGACAACTTGATGTATGGGCATGTAAAGGCTGACTTCCCCATGACCACTCACAACTTAACAAACCACACATGTACATATACTATCAGTCGACATAACTCGAGGATAGCGGCCCTCGTGACCCCAGTCCACATAGCTCGAGGCTAGCGACCACCGCGATACGACTATCGTAGTGCGCACTTACTACAAATTTTGGATTGAGCAGATACCATCTAACTGTCCTCTCCCTCCTAAATGGTACTAACCAAAGTCGTAACCCGACCTGTCTAGTTACTACATGACTCTCTAACATACAAGTCATACATTTACGTTTCTAATGTCATACGTCTTATAAACATTGATGGTAAATCGATTACGCAAGACTGTGCCCTATATGAGACTCCCAATTTGTGGGACACATGTGATATGGCCAAAAGAGATAACGATATCGCATAATTATAAGGTAGTCCGCTAAAACTAGGTCAAAATCTATGAAATAAAAAAATAACATAAATGACTAACACAGTCGCTTGCACCCATGTATGACTTGGATGGGCAGTTTATAATATATAAAATTAAAACAAATATGAAATAAAATAATAACAAACTGAAATTAAATATATAATAATAAATATAGCAAGGTATTCTTACCTTGTGGTGGTGTGGTTAGACTACGTCCAATAGGTAAACTCGTCAAGGCAATAGAAGCAACAAGGTGGAACTTCCGCAAACGTCTCCAGATGATGAAATAGACATCACCAACATTTTCGAAATAAGAGAAATAGCTAAAATAGGCTACCTATAAGTCTAATTTTGGACATAGGGGCAAATAATTTTTGGTCAAAATAATGTCCATCTTTGGACCCTTTGCTCCGAAAAAGTGTCCAACCAAAAGGTCTCTAAAGTCAACAAACAATGTTACAACTCCAGTTTTTCTATATGAACTCAATACTATGTCAAATTTTGGATTCCTGAGCCGATCACAAAAAGGATGGTTGAATCATCGTAGGCCCATAAAACAGTGATTCGATCAACTTTCATGGACCATTTGGGTTACAGGACCAACATAATGTTGTGAATCCAACGATGTAAGTTCATCATGATGTGACGAGCGTGCGCAAAGTAATTAAAAAGTTTCAAAAAAGGTCAATATAGTAAATTTTGACGGATACAGGTCGAATTTGTTGCGCACAGGCAACCAATTCGAATTCGTCAAAGCCCACACGTCCACAATGTTCGTATGCACCTTCGATGCAATCTATTCGCGACCATGTCTGGTTTATCTGGATGGACCGCGTAAGATTTTTTAGAGTTTTAAAGCTATTTTTTGGATTTTGGAACTGATTTTAATTAGAAATTAATGAAGGGAAAATTACAATAAATAGTCGTTGTGAAGCCATTCATGTTGGTTACAACTTGTTCAAATGGATTTTATAAATTCACCATATTCGGTTCCACAAATCAGCTTCCAACATAGCATTTCGGGACAATTTTTATGTCCAAAATTTAAATATTTTTCTTGATTTCGGAACTCGATACTCGTCACGTACATCGCGAATAAAGGATTTGTAGTGGTTAGTTCCTACACACTTGATAAATCGTTCGCAAATTTGTCGAGAGACCCGCTAGAACTCGCTGTGAAAAGAACCTCGCAGATGGTTGTTGCTCCTGTTGACTACAACTATTGTGGCGATACAGTCTGGCCAACGGCCAACGTCTCTGCGGCACGCGGAACGACGGTAGGGGACCAGGGTTAAGGCTAGGTTTTTTATTGTTTCTTCTCTTCTTCTTTATATATATGGGTGAGGCTTGTTTCTCCTGAGTACTGTTCCCCAGGGGAATAATAGCTGAGTTCACTTTTTAAATTTTTTCTTTCTATTTAAAAAAATTAATCCTTTACCCAATAATTTCTAATAAAAAATCCTAAAAATATAAATGTAATATCCCTTAAAATATAAAAAACTTAATAGATATTATAGCAACATAGACACCAATATATTATATGTATTTATATACCATATATATGCATAATTATATATATATATATATATATATATATATATATATATATATATATATATATTATATATATATATATTCCATATAAGTTCGAAAAAAACTGAAAAATAACTTAACGAATAAACAAATATTTGTGAAATATTTTAGCACACACAACACACACACCACACACACACACACACACACACACACACACACACACCACACCACACACACACACATATATATATATATATATATATATATATATAATATATATATATATCTATATATATATTATATAATATTTAATATATATAATATATATATATAATAATATTATATAATATTATATATACATATAATATAATATAATATAATATAATATAATATAATATATATACACATAAAACACAACACACACACACACACCACACACACCACACATATAATATATATATATATATAACACACACACACACACACAAAGGGGACCACTATATCTTGGAAACAGTTTGAGAGTACAACTATGACATGGAACAGTTAAAGGTATAACTAAGACACGAAAACAATATGAGAGCACGACTAATAAAAGACAACCCTAGACAATATGTCAACACGAATCCAAGTCAGGTGTACTGTGTGGTTTAGAATACAAGTGTTCTCCATGTGGACTGTTTAGGACATCTGGCAGTCGGTACGTGCGGTGCAACGATGCTACTAACATTGATATTGGGAAAAACGTGTATATTTTGTAACCACATGCATACTAGTTGCATTCCCCCTTCTGTCTATCTCACAAGTAAACATGATCACGTTAACATTAACTTTAAACTTGAACCTGAATAACGTAGAACATTGAACATTGACAAATTATTAGATGATCATGTATGATGATAACAAGTTATAACTCTTGTGCATCAAAATAGAAAAAAAAAGGAAACCAACAATGACAAGGAAGAAACACATAGAGCTTAGAATAAGATAATAGAGGCTGTAGTGATACTTGCCTATTCCGTCACATGAAAAGTCATAAATTCAAGAGGTGTAGCCCGATCTACCCCGTCAAATAAACAACCACAAATTAAATCTTAAAATTCCACTTTTAAAACCATAGGAATTGGCTAAATAGCTTCCTAATTAATTATAATTTAATTCTAAAATAAACCATCTAAAATCCTAATTTAACCTAATTATAATATGACATAAAATTAAACACAAGTTTTTGGCCAAGGAAAGTCACGGCTTCCAATTCAGGAACCGTGGCATGCAAATCGAGGCTTATCGTTGACTAACTAGTCAAAAGACACAAACTCTATGGATTCTAGTAGATTTTAGCACCATGAGTGCACTGGAATTGACCGTGCCATAAAATTATGATTTGGTCAAAAGTTATCGCCGTTATGGCTAACTGTGACCAAATCGATAGGCTAACCATGACCAAATCGATGACTCATCGGCCAAAACTGAGTTCTATGAATTAATTTAAATATTAGATGAAATATTAATTTCTAGAAAAACTATATGTCGTAGATATTGTGTCAACTTTCCAAAACTTTAAACGGTTCAGGATTTTGGTTCCTGGTTCTGTTGAAATATCGTTCTGTCGAAATATCGAAAACACCTAAACATGTTATATTTTGGACAACTGACACTCCACAATTTTACAGAAGTTTAGGTTCATAATTATGAAAACAAATTTTAATTAGAAAATATACCTCGAGACGCTTCTAACAAAAAATGGCACACGAAAAGTACGTCTGGATTGGGGGCAATCGCTTCGGGACGTCGGAGAACCCTAGATGAACTATTCTCTAAAAACTGCTGAAATTTTTAGGTTTACGAATTAATACCTATATATAGGAAAAGGGGAGGCGGTGAGCCATTCTAGTCAGCTGGTGCTGCCACGTGGTGGCATCCAAGCCTCCCGCTCTGATCTAAGCGGACGAGGAGAAGCTGCTCGTCTCAATCTGAGCTCGACTCGGCTTAGGAGTGGCTCTCCAACTCAGACTCGAAGACCGAGTCAGCGCTGACCTCGGAGACGGGTCACTGACAGATGGGGGCCCATTTCCTAATCTGCAGAGACTGGCAAGTAGGCGAGAACGCGGCTGACTAGATAATTAATTTGGAAGAAGAATTTTAATTTCCATATATCATTTTTAAATCAGTTTTGCTTAAAGAAAATTGTAATAAAATATTAAAAATATCAAAAATTTTGGAAAAATTCTAGAAAATATAAATAACATATTGAACCGTAAAAAAATATTTGGTGTCAATCTTTGTCTTATGTTTTCTACAAAAATCCTAGAAGTCCTATAAATTAGGTTCTCATATACTTTAATTATCTAAAATTCCAGAAAATACCATAAATTAAAAAAAAATGTTTTGACCTTCTAGAGCCCAAATGAAAATACTTGGTCCAAAAATAACACCGGTGACCTTACAGTAAACCCCAAAAGCCTTTAAAAATAATAATACTATAGATTAAAATTACCTAAAATGACCAAAAATTCTAGAAAATTCTAGAATACTAAAATAAACCTATCTGGGCTATCTAGGGACCCTAGTGGCCATAGTGACATAATATTAGCATATCTCACCTATAGACCTAGGTACATACCATTACGATCTCAAAAACAAAATCTCACAAAAATCTCTATATTTCTTATTTATTTAATTTTTAATCAAAATAGAGATTTTTGTAGCGAATACTACATAGATTCATACTATTTCTTTCGAGTCTATTAAGACAAGGGTAGCATGGATTGCATACCATGATATACATGCTGATTCTTGTGTTCTATAATACTATGGATTGAGACTTAGTGATTGTATTAATTTGATAGATAATTGGCCGTTACTGTACATCTTATACTATTCGAGACAGATTGGATTCCACTTGATACGTAGCTGGAATATATACGCATTCCTAGTCCTACAAATTTTGCGACTAAGCGTTACATATTTTTTTTGGTGGCCCATACAGGTCATGTTGGCCGTTTCGATTGCGTTACTATACCGAGCGGCCTGCGATAGGATAGTATATTAGGATCTCAATCCACAATTGATTTAAGAAATTTAGATTTTCTCTATCGCCCTTCAAACTTGAAAATTACATTCGATCATCTTTTTTGAACTCCTTATCATGAATTCTCGTATTTCTAATCTCAGAAGGATGAATGCTCGTGTTTGACACCTTTGGATTGTATTTTACATAAAATAAAGGTAGTTATTAAAATATCTTTAGCGGTATTGATTGTTTAAGGTAATAGAGTCCTAGATGTCTCTATTAGATAGACTGGGGGACTAGACTGGCAGTATAGAATCATATAGGTGACTTAATCGAATGGGAGGCTCTAGGAGTGGACTGCAACCTTCTACAATTTACCTATGATTAGATAGATATGGGGTAGAACTAAGCACAATTACTCTGGTTTATTGAAAACGATAAGATAGGTTCTTATATGCCCTAGTCTAAAATATGTAGGACTAGAAATGCTATACATGCCACTACGTATCAAGTGGACTTCAGTCCAGCTAGAATACGTATAAGCT